>VDFB02383809.1:0-46522 GCA_007258455.2 Sequoia sempervirens | reverse complement strand
GATTTTCATTGATATCTCCATGGCTTCAAAACATACATTAGAGTCTCAGCCCTGTGACACATGGTGTTCCACCGTATTTTCTATTCTCTATCCTATTCTACCTATATCCGCATATTGTTTTCAAAATGGACATTTATACATTGAGAATACGAAAGGACGCATCCTTTCGAAAATAGAAAATACAAATTACAAAACAAAAGATAGAGAATAATTAGGCTCTATTTATCCATAAGTGAGTCTTATTCAGGTGGTCCAAATAATCCCAGTGCTCATATGTGTCTGCATCTCCAACAGCATTCCGGATTGTGATTTCCATCTTGACCATTTCCTCATTTTTCTCGCTCACTTCTTCCAATGCTATATCCTCTGCAGAAGTTGTTTTCATGATTTCATTCAGCATTGACTCACATTCATTTTTCCACCTGGTGGCTTCTTTCAATTCACCTTTATCATCAGAGAATGTGATCACAATTTTCTTGGCAGCTGCAATTAACCCCTGTTCATCCCCTTGCAATTCATCATAGAAATTTTGATGGTGATTGATTATATGATTCGTAGCTTCAAGTGTAGAACTGCTAGCCTCATCACTTTGAGCCAACTCATGAAATTTCTCCATGATTCGTCCATCCATTCTTGTGTGCTCCTTCAATGCAGCAAGATTATGAGAGTATCTTCCCTATAATTTATTCAACCAGGATGTCAAATGATCCTGCCTCTTCTTGAAAATTGCAACAATTGCATCATGCTTTCCTTGGGAATAAGCACTTGATCCTACCTAGTGATCTTTTTCCTGAGAGATTTCTCCTTGAGTGATCATTTTGGTTGTCCCCATTGAAACACCAACCAAGTCTTTGAGTCTATCATTTTCTCTCAGCAATTTTTCATTATTTTCTTTATACATTTCTCTTTCTTTTATCAATAGCTGAATTTGTGCTTTATTCAACTTTGCAATATTTACCCCAATATCTACAGTAGCTATAGGATCAACTTCTCTATCTTTTAGAGTCATGACATGGCCAAATTCCTTCTCCGTATCAACCACCACTGACTTCCTATGGGGTGGGTACAAATCCCATATCATCAATGATTCCTCATCAGTATTATACTTGGATCCTGCATATATTTATGTCACCTTTTCCTTATCAAGCTTGTGAGTAGCATTACTGCCCTTCAAGAAACTATCAAAGACCAATGCAGAGTTCAAATCAAGGCCAGGAAAGATCATGACACCAGCACTCTCCAACATTTTCCTCCCCACTTCAGGAGTCATATTTGTCATTTCATCATCCACACATCTTCTCAATTGAGCCAGCAATTGTTCCTCATTTCCAGAAGTAACATCATCAACATTCTCCCTTATTTCCTTCCCCTTCTGCTTGTACAAGAATTCCTTGAACTCTGGGGAATGTATAAACTCATCATCAGAGACAAATGATTTGTATTCCATGTGCCTAGCATCAACATCACCACTTTCAATACTTTGTTCTCTAACTGGGCAGACATACTGCTGAGTCCTCATCCTAGATACCTTTTATGTTTTACCCTGTGGCACATTAGCTCTTGGTGTTTCCTCATCTCCAGAAGACAATAGCTCAATATCTTGTAGCCATTGGTTATATCTTTCAACTGCCATTTCTGCTTCATCTTCATCCAGATTCCTGATCATATCATCAAAAGGATAGGGTACATGCTGATACCCTCCAAAGTTAATCCTTTCTTTGGCTGAATTGATATATCCTTCAGGGTCAAAGTTTTTCCTGGTTGGTCCTCTTTTCATATTATAGTGCAACAATCTGTCAAGGATTGAATTATATCCCTCTTTAGCCAATACAGTGAAATCACCAAAACACAAAGTACTAGGCATAAAATCCTGCTTCCCAAAAGAACTGAAATGCATCACACTACATTAATCCATCTGTCTGACAATTTCCAAATATGCAACCCTATTTGGAACTGTTCTTGGTAGAATGAGAGGAGCATCTTCAAATCCATATACTTTGATTACTATAGCTCCCTCCAAACAATACCAGTCTCCCCAGTTATGATCAATTGGCCCATTAAAGTCTTTCGGCCGAAGGAATCTTTTGATCTCATCAGTCAATGAATAATTACAAGGATAATGATACAATTTATACAATGTCTTTACAAAATTCTCTTCAAAATGAATGAAACTATAACCAGCAAACCTTATGTCCCAAATAGCAGTCCACAACTGAATAGGAAATTCTTCACCCTCCTTGCCAATTTGAGAAACTCTCATTTCTGGAGGCCACACCCCTAATTCCTGTCTGAAATATAGCACTAAATGCATCAACAATGAATAATTTTTGAGATGAACAATAGAAGCCCCACCTTTTATAGCCATCAATCCTAAATCAAGCTCCTTAGAAATATATGAAGCATAATCAAATGGCCTAGAATTGTGACATTGAATATCTGTTGTGATAACCATTGGCACCATTGACATGAATTTTAGGGCATCCATCCCTAATACCTGACACACTGAAAAATATGTGTACTTCATATAAGGTTCAAACAAATCTACATGATAGGGAGGCCCCTCACTATCTTCCAGAGGTTCTGGCTTGTTACCCTATTTAACTCTGTGAATTGGTAACCTCCAACCCTTGTAACTTGTATCCATTCTTAAAAATTCCTTCTGCAACTCCTCACAATTGATTTCCTCGTTGCAAAACCTTTCCAGTTTGAAAACCTCACCAATTGCTTCTTTTGACACATGTATCTGTGATTTTCCAAAAGGATCACATATAGCTTTATGTTTTGGATCATAATGATCAACAAGCAATTTTACCAATTATGCATTTACAAATACATTAGGGCACACCAATTTCCCTACATTCAACTTCCATGGATTACAAATTGGCTCAAAACGGTTTCTCCTATGGTAGTGGAAATTGGAAAGCTCATACCCTCTCACAGTGGTCTAGACATCACCTATGAACTTGCATTTATCATCCAGCTTATCAACTTCTACCCTAAGTTGTGCGGACCTTCTAGCTTTAGGCCCCGAGCCAGGTAGTTGATCAATAAGGTCTTGGTTCAACTTTCATTCAATGCCTTCATGCTCTATATCAGTCTTTTGTTTCTTTCCCTTCGACTGACTACTCTCACCAAGATTTCTACCCTTACCCTTTCCAGAACCAAAAGACTCCATTTTCAAGCTTATAGAATCAAAATGTGAAAAACAAAGAAAGCAATTACTTACAGTATTCTGCTTGAGCTCCTCAGACTGAAAAAATGTCTCGGTTCTCTGTTCAGCATGCCAATTCACTAGCAATCAATTCGGAAATGAGGAATTGATTAAAATATTATTGTTTTATCCCATCGCGCCATTAATGAAGCATGAATGAAGCCTCCTTTGAAACTGGCACTATCACATCAGATGTCCTATCGATGAGAAAATTTCAAATCTGGGGCGAAATCCCTTTTCAACGTTTATTTCACCATTCGCTAAGACACTATGTGGTCTTACCAACACCTAGAATCAACTTGATGACTATTGCTTCTGTTTTTCATGTCGCTGTGACAATTTAAATTTGAGGAGATGTTACATAGACTTCATGGTGCCATACCGATATGTATTCTTCAAAGCATTTTCCAGTCGCTAAGACATTAATGTTCTCACACCGACCGAAATCCTTTATCTTTATGCTCTTCGCCGTAACCTGCAAATGTCGGGGAGACCTCTCGCAGACTTCATCTTGTTTCACCGAAAGTCTTCATTTACCTTGGGTCACCAAGACAAATTTGTATTCTTGCCGATGCAATCTTCATTTCACCCGCTTTGCTCTGACTTTCAAAGTCGGGGAGATGTTATGTAGATAGTTTTATGTTTCCTCGAGATACTCCTTCATCCACCCTGAATCGCCAAGACATGAGAAAACTCCCACCAAAAGCCACACATTCAACTTTATCGACAAGACCGAAAATACTTGCCAAGACATTTTCCAAAAACCTTTAACTTGGCCAAAACAAAAACCATATGTCATTCGGCTAGACATCACAAATTTTATGTCAACAGAGAGACCCCCGCATGTTGTTCGGTGAGACCACAAAATTTTGCCATGACCATATATCGATACCGTTTTGTTTGACCAAAACAACGCTTGCTCACCTAGTCGCCAAGACATTCCCTGACATCACCTTGGTTTGTCCGAAAAGAAACAATGCGAGCCAACCAGTAAGACAATATAGACTTCTTCATAACATTACACCGATGCAAAAACTTTACACCAATAGGCACCCTCATTTACCGGTCAGCAAGACACAAACCATCTCGTCGTGACACTATATCGATGCTTCAATCCTTTGCCGATATATTTTTTTCTATATGTCGATCGGCAAGAAAAAACACTTCGCTGTGACTCTCTCCCAAATACCTTTAGCTTGACCGATATACTTCCACATGCACCAGTCGGCGAAACACAATGTATTCGCTATGACTTCACTCCAACAATGATTCCCTTTGCCGAAATGACTCCTTTTGTCGCTGAAACAAGAAAATTTTCCTGCTGATAGTCTGCAACAAACATACATTAGTGAAAAATCAGGTCGGGGAGACTTTTACTGTCTTGGCGATTCGGTTCTTTTAATGAAATATGAAGGACTAGATGGATTCAATGGATTTTATGATAGAAAATAAGCAAGACAATACAAAGATGGAATTTTATGCTTATGATGAGGACTCAATGCTGGAACTCTTGAATGCAATAGACTGTAAAAATTTCAAAATTTTATAGTTCTAACAGCTTATACAATTTATACCAAATTAAAACTCATTTATCCATTCCTGTTTGCCTATGTGGGAAAATTATTTTGGGAATAAACATTGGTCAAGTCTGCTTCATTGTTATAGGTACCACCTGAAGAGTAGAAGGTCTAAACCTTTTGGCCTTGTCTGTTACCTTGAAACATATCAAGAGATTGGCAACCCCGTAAGGTATTTTACCTGCGTTTTTGAGAGCTAACAAATTGGCGACTGTTGGGGAGTTATTGCAGGATATCCAGTTGAAGACTATAATATAGAGTCATTGAAGAAAGATTCATAATTTGAGAAGTTGTATAAAAAGTGATTATGTTTGGGATAAAATCAAGATAATTTCATTTTTCTCACTTTTAACAAAGTGAGTGGCGACTCTGACAAGAATATTGCATGAATTCAACATGAATGGTAGAAGATCCCAATACAAAGGAGGTCCTGTTGGAGGTCCTAGTGGTAGCAGTAAGTGGACACATAAGGATGATAAGGGTAAGAAGATAAATGATGACATGTGCATAACGAATAAAGACAAAGCATCAAGACCTCATTGTGAGACATATGACCATTATGATACATGGAGAGATAATTCAAGTGCAGAACCTTGTACCCCTAAAGAACAAAGAAATCCTTTTTATAATCCTCAGAAATAGGCAAAGTTAAATGCTAAACTCGAATTTGAATGAATTAGATATCAACAGGAATATGATCAAAGAATGGAGGGTAATCAAAGTGATCCTATTGATCATGTAATTCCTCAAGAAAAATATGAGTTCTCAACTCGTGAAGAAATAGAAACATAGTTCGAGTTTCATAAACAAGAAGTAGAAAGAGCAAAAGCTGAACAAGAAAAGATCCAAATGATAAAAGCAATCCAAGACTTGAAATTGCAGGAAGCTCAAATTAAGGCTCAAACAGCTAATCTTCCAAAATATAAACTGCCTCATAAGCAAGGAAACAATTATGCAAGGCCTTCATATCAGCCAAAGGTTCCTCATAATCAGATGCGAAATGAATACAAACAGCCAAACTATCCACCGTATGTTGCATCACAACATACAAATGTGCAACCACCTCATGGTCATCAATATGTGCCATACAATAATCTTGTGTACTAGTATCAACACTTGCATAACCCTCCCCCTTAGCAATACACAACAATGATCAGACAATTTGATTTGACAGGGTTTCAATTATACCCTTACCCTATGGATAGCAGTTGGAGAAGTCTTGTTCCTAAGTTTACAGGGAGTAGTGTGATTACTGTTGAAGATCATTTGAGGAATTTTAATGCTTTTGTCCAAGACTTGGATTTATCATATGAAGATTTACATATGAGGTTGTTCATGATGTCACTCACCAAAGAAGCTAGGGATTGGTTCAATATCCTGCCAACAGCCTCTATTGATTCTATTCAAGAATTTCAGGATCGATTTCTTGAACAGTATGGAAATCCATGTGCACCAGATGCTACTTTACATGAACTAGTACATATTCAAAAAAATCAGAATGAGTAAATTTATTATTTTAACTAGAGATTCAGCAAATTGCAAAATAAGATACCACCTGGGTCAAAGTTTCTAGACTCTATAGCATTGAGTATTTATTTGAATGCATTTGATCCAAAAATAGGGCATGAACTAAGAAATAGGTTTCCAAGAGATTTAGCTGAAGCCCAAAAGATCGCATTAACCATTGAGAACAATAGGAAAGTTGTTGGGATGATCAATAAGAGAGACAATCCTAGGGTTCCTTGGCAAGTCAATAATTACTAGTACAAATAGGAGAACACATACAAAAATGAGAGGCCTCGGTTACATGACATGCCCTACAATACAAATTGGAAGGATGGAAAACCTGTAATGGATAGACCCAGAAACAAGGAAACACCTAATCCATTAAGGAAGAAGGGGGAATTTATGGTTAATAGTAATCTTTGGTGTGAAGGTTGTAATGGGCCACATTCCCCAAACCACTGTGTTTAGCCCAAGAAATGCAAGAAGAAGGGATGCTAGCGGGTGACAGTGGAGAAGATCACACAGTGTACTTGACCTCAAATACCTTTCACCCTGCTAAGGAGGAATATTCATCTTCAGAAGATGAAGGTTGTGAGTACGATGCTTCAAATCAAAGGTGCAATGTCCACATGGCCTAATAGTAGGTTTTTTTCTGATACTGAAGAAGATTATGCAAAACAATACTCTGTTGAGGTGCCTACTCAATGCAATATAAGGAGACCCACTGAAGAGGAAATAAAGAGGTTAACCATTGCTGCAGTTGAACAAGAAAAGAGCAAGTATTGGTTAAGAAATAGGATAGTGAATGAAAAGGAAGGTGCTCCCAAGGGAATATTTATGAAAGATAGAGAAGTAACACCAAGATTTTTGAGGAGAATAGAAAATAAGCATCATGATAAGAATGAACAAAAGCTTGTTCAAAAGGAGGAGGATAAAGAGTTATACAAAGAAAAGTAGAGACCTGTCCAAAATGAAGAAAACAAAGAAGAAGCATCAGAGCAAAAGAAAACAATTAAGGCAGAGGGTTCTTTTTTTGACTTCTCTTAGGCTTTATCTCAGGTAAAATTTTATGTCCCACTGCTCGAGATGATGAGAATTATGGAGTATAGGGATAGTGCAATTCAATTGATACTAAATGGAAATGAGAAAAGTACAAGTTATGAAAATCAGATGGCCACTAAAATGGTTAACAAGCAAGAGAATATGATTTTCCCATAGGTGTGTCTAAATGATGTATTGGTAAATTCCCCACAAGTTGAACCTTTTTTCACCATGCTGCTTATAAATAACAAATTGTTGAGGAATTGCATGATAGACTCTGGTGCTGCTATCAATATCATGCTAGTGGGAGTTATGAAACAGCTAGGCATGTGGGTAGATACTAATGAAGGGAAGTGTTATGCAATGGATAGCTGGCCTATTCCAGTAGTAGGTGTTATGAAAGATGTTGAAGTCAAACTAGCTACTTATCCTCAGGTAGCCTATAATATAGATATAACTGTAATCGATACCCCTCCTTAGTTTGGGATGCTTTTATCAAGAGAGTGGATGGAAGCAGTTGGGGGAAACGTCCAATTTGATTTATCTTATGCAACGATTCCAGTGAATGGCTAGGAAGTTAAGTTGTACAGGGAGCCGAGGATGAACCAAATTGTAGATTGTGTGCCTCAAAATTAAGTCAATTGCTTTTGTGATGTGGATCTTGGGAATCTTAAGATAGAACCAGCTCAACTAGAATTAGTCAATGTTGATCCAATTGATAAGAATATTGCAAAAAACTATGATGGCATGTGGAAAATGTACTTTGATGGAGCATGTAGCCAAGAAGGTAATGGAGCAGGAATAGTGTTTGTTTCCCTTGAAGGAGTTACTTTTAAATATTCATTTTTTCTGGCATTTGAATGTACGAACAATATAGCAGAATATGAAGCTTTATTAACAGGTTTGAAGATGGATGTAAAACATAAGATTAAGCTACTAACTATTCTAGGGGATTCAGAGCTAGTTGTTTCTCAAGTTAAATCAAAATATGTAGCAAAACACAAAAGGCTGAAGCAATATATGAATGTTGTATGGGACACAATTGAGTTGTTTGATGCTTTCTCCATTGAATGTATTGAGAGGTCGAAGAACATAATGGCAGACTTTTTAGCCAATGTAGCACTAAGAAGAGATGACATCACATTGGCCGGAGTGTCTCAAATCGAGTTCAAAGCAAGACCCGCTGTGCCTGACAATATATATAGTTGGTAGGTTTTTTATGATGATGATGACCTCTTGAAATTTCTTCACTGTATAGATCAATATGAAGCTCAAGAAGTTGATTTCAATGCCTTTGTTGAAGAAGTAGATGGAAAGCAGACAGTGTTTGGGAAAGAGGTCTTACAGCTTAAAACTAATAAGCTTCCCAAAGGTCTAGTAGCATTGGAAAGGGTATATGATGGAAATGATCGGTCCCTCATGAAGAAGACACCAGTTAAGAGGGAAGATATTGAAGAGGTCAATTTAGGGACTGAACTGGCACCAAAAAAGGTATACATTGGAAAGAAAATAAGCCCGACAATTCAAAGAATGTTGATTGCACTATTGAGAAAATATAAACATGTGTTTGCATGGTCTTATGAAGATCTCAAAGCATATAGGGAAGATTTGTTTCAACATGAAATCCCATTGAAACTAGATGAAAATCCATTTAGGCAGAGGCAAAGACCTATTAACCCAACATTGGAACCAAAAATGTAGGAGGAATTGACAAAGCTTAGAGATGGGGGTATCATCAAACTAATCAAGCATTCAACATGGGTTTCGAACCTGGTTCTGTGAGGAAGAAGAATGGGGATATCAGATTATGTGTGGACTTCAAAAATCTAAATGTGGCATCTCTCAAGGATAATTATCCTCTACCTAATATGGAGGTTGTACTACATAAAGTATCAGGGTGTGAGTTGTTATCTATGATGGATGGGTTCTTTGGTTACAACCAGGTCAAATTCAAAGAATCTGAGTAGTACAAGACAGCCTTTACAACTCCATGGGGAATGTATGTTTATGTGAGAATGCCATTCGGTCTAACAAATGCAGGTGCAACCTTTCAAAGAGCTATGGATGTAGCATTTGCATATTTGATTAATGCTATCATGGTGGTTTATCAAGATGACCTTATTGCTTATTCAAAAAGGGTTGAAGATCATGTAGAACATCTGGAAAAGGTATTTATTAAATCTTTAGAATATGCTATTAGTCTGAACCCTAAAAAATGTCACTTTGCAGTCACAGAAGGTAAACTCTTAGGACATATTGTGTCAAAGGAGGGGATTAGAATAGATCCTGAGAGGGTTGAGGCCATAGATAAAGTTCCTATTCCTAAAACTGTAAAGGCTATCCAGTCATTTTTTAGATAGATCAATTTTGTTAGGAGATTTGTGTCCAATTTTGCTGAAATTATTAAGCCCATATCAAAGATGTTAAGGAAGGGACAAAAGATAGAATGGACTGTAGAGGCATTGGAAGCTTTCATATCCATCAAAAGGGCCATCAAGGAGGCTCCTGTCCTTAAATCTCCAAATTTTGCAAAACCTTTTCAAATATTTTCATTTGCTTCATTGCATACTATAGATGTTGTCATGTTACAAAAGAATGAGGAAGGTCATGAGCAGCCTGTGTCTTTTTTTAGTAAGTCATTGCAGGGGTCAGAATTGAAATATGATATAATGGAGAAACAAGCATTTGCATTGGTGAAAGTCATAAAATCTTTTAGACCATATCTTGTTGGGGCCAAAGTGATAGCTTATGTCCCTCATGCGGTTGTTAAAGATATTTTCACACAGTCAGAGGTAACTGGAAAGAGATGCAGGTGGGTTAATAAAATTCAAGAATTCGATATGGAAATACAAATCACCAAATTATTAAGAGGTTAGGATTTGGCCAAGCTAATGGCAGAAACAAATATTGAAGCAAATCAAATCTGTAATGTAGAAGATGAAGGAAATGCAATTGCAAGTATTGAGCATACTCCTTGGTATATAGACATCATGTATTACCTCAGATACATGAAGTGCCCTGAAGGATTAAGTGATAATCAGAGAAGAACCTTGAAGCTGCAAGCATCAAAATATGTGTTTATGGAAGGTTATTTATTTTGGAAAAATAGGGGTGGTATGTTATTGCTTTGTCTTGATGACTCACAGGCCAAGCGTGCTTTGAGAGAGATGCATGAAGGGGTCTGTGGAGGCCATTATTCTGAAAAGACAACTACACACAAGATTCTCAGGGCAGGTTATTACTGGCCAAAAGTCTTTAATGATTCTTTTTCATATGTAAGAAGATGTGAAGCATGTCAGAAATTCTCAAGGAAAATGAACTATCAGGGAGCTTTACCACTCAGACCTTTGCAAGTTGAAGCCCCTTTTCATCAGTGGGGAATTGATTTTATTGGGGAGATACAAGAGAAATCAAGTGGAGGACATAAGTGGATACTGGTAGCTACTGATTACTTCACCAAATGGGTAGAGGCAGTCCCAACCAAGCAAGCAACAAGTAAAGTTGTGATCAATTTTTTAATGGATAACATTATTATCAGATTTGGTACACCATTAAGATTGATTTCAAATAATGGGATGTGTTTCAAATCTGATGAGTTTAAATATTTTTGCAGTACATATGGTATCACTGTGTCTTATGCAGCTCCTTACCATCCGCAAGCTAATGGTCAAGCAGAGTCCAACAACAAAAGTCTTCTGAAGATCATAAGGAGGATGTTAGGTGGGAAAAAAGGGCTTGGGATTCAAAATTGAGGTTGGTTGTATGGGCTGATAGGATAACTGTGAAAAAGGAAATTGGAAAATCCCCATTTGAATTGGTATATGGAACACAAGCTAGGATGCCTTTACAAAATTTGTTACCAGTTTATAAATTTATCCTTCAGTAAGATATAGATATTCTAGAACCAATGGAGGAAAGAATGGAACAACTGGTAGAGCTTGATGAAGTAAGAAGAGTGGCTCAAAACCAGAATGTGAAATTGCAGGCACAAATGAAGTATTTATTTGATAAAAGGGAAAAAGATAGAAAATTTGAAGAAAATGATTTGGTGTTAATGTGGAATGCAAGATGTCAAGAGAAGGGAAAACACGGGAAATTTGAAGCTTTGTGGTTGGGGCCCTTTGTTGTTGTTGGCAAGAAAGGTGAAGATTCATATTATTTGCAAAACATGACTGGTGAAGAACAGGAGTTGCCTATACATGGGCAATTTTTGAAGCACTTCTTCTCTTAAAAAATGGAATACAGAGGATTAAGGGTTACTAGTGCATGGAAAACTCTTGACAATCCTCTCAATAATTTCTATTCCATACACAGTAGTTTAGGAAATAAAAGGAACAGGAATTCCCAGTACATGGACAATCCTGACATTCCTTCTTTTAAAATAAATCTTTCCATGTACAGTAGTATAGGGTCATTTTTATCTCCATTTCCATTCATTCCATCCTACTCACTGGTCCATCACCTTGAAAGTTTGTATGCTCACCCAGAGATCTAGATCCTTGCAATGATCTCACAATCATTCATCCCCAGATGGAGCCACTGTTAGAACTGTAAAATTTTGAAAAATTTTACAGTTGTTTTCATGAGTTTCCAAAGAAGTCCTTACCATAAGCACAAGAATCCTCTCTTCATAACATTTTTTCCCATATTCTATCATGTGGTCCCATAGAATTCATCTAATCCTAAGTATTTCAATGTATAATTCATATCGGCAAGAGATGGTGAGGGTCTCCCCGATCCATAAAACATTTCATACTAACATGTGTCTTTTGCAGTTTATTGGCAAGAGTTCGGGAATGTCATACTAATATGATTTCATCTAAAGACACATATCGGTAGGACGCAGTTCATTGTCTTAGCGACCAGAGGATCCTATCAGCAAGAAAATCTTCATCGATATAAGTCATAATGAGCACATGTGTGTTATACCGATGAAGCACAAAATGACTGTCGGCGAGACCTAAGTCATCGGTGAAATGTCCCGGAGCATTCATTTAGTTTTTCTGATACAACGAAAGTGGATTCTAATGATGTATCAGGGTGAGTTCATGGAATTCCTGCCGACTCTCAATGTCACTATTACAGGATTATATCGGTAATAAGACTTGGCGATATTCATTGTCTTGTCGATAACAAGATTCATCGGTGAGACTAGCTTCATCGGCGAGAGCTAAGAGAGTAGTTTCGAATGAAGTTCCATTGACAAGAGAAACTATTATGTCTCGGTGATCAAAAAGAAAACTGAAGGAAACATCTCCGTAAGACTTGAGTAGTCGGAGGAATGTTTGTTGACCCCTCAATGTCACAGCGATACTCAAAACTGATGGCACAGAGTATCGGTGAGACTCAGAACATTGGTAGGACTGCTCGACAACATAGTGATATATAATCTATTGACAGTCGAAGAGACTTGGAGTGTCGGTATGACTGCAAGACGTCTTAGCGGGTGTTTAGCAAACTTTGAAAAGGCTCGAATGAAATAATTGCCTGAGATTTGAATATGAATGGACGCGATGCTTTGTGATACTGATATATAAAACCCATTTTTGACAGTAGAGAGCAGAGAGGTGGAATAAGAATATAGTAGGATACAGAATGTGGAGATTTTTGAGACTATGATGCATGTCTAAAACAATGGAGATTTCAATTGAATTTATTTGATGTTGTGTACCTTGGAATTTTACCCTTCTCTAACGTGCAAAATAACTTAAAAATGCAAGTGATAAAAGACTAAGGACACTTCAAGATTAGCCTAAAGAGTGATGAAACAAGAAGGAAAATGGATAAAACAAGATACAAATGATTTCACCTTCCTTGTTGTTGACAACTCCTTGATTGGCCCTTGCTTGGGATGACTTTTTGTGCTCCTTAGATGGCTTCTTGAGTGGCTAAATGCAAGATTGAATGTGCAAAATGATGGCTAGATGATAGTGAAGGAAAATTGGTAGCATGTAGTTATCAAATGGCTAAGTGTTGAAAATTCCCTTGAGGAGGGGGTATTTATAGGAGAATTTGAATTCTCTAGAGAATTCAACGGTCAAGATGCATCCAACAAGGCCAAGATGAAGGGCTATGGTGGGTTGAGAACCCACAAGCCCTCACATCTTAACATGTGGATGGTGAAGTGGCCAAGAGAAGATGAGGTGTAAGTGAGGTGTCAAGAAGGTACATGAGGTGGAGGAAGGACAAGCACCTTGGGGAGTGAGAAGATTTCCTCAAAAATTTCTTGTCCCCAAGTGGGAGTGAAAGGGACATTTGAGGAATTTTGGAATTCCTCAAAAATCTACATGGGAAAAGGAAAGATGGTTGAAAACATAAATGTGAATTAAAAATTCACATTCTTAGGAGAATCTAAAGGATAAAAGGTGGGCTCCAAAAAGGTGGGACTTGGTCACATGTGGAGATTGTGACAAGTCCAAGGTTCTAGAAGCCTTGGAAAGATAGAATGTGAATTAAAAATTCACATATAAAAGAGGGGAATCTAGGAGGAATAAAAAGAATTAAAAATTCCTTAGGGATGGAAGAGTTGACCAAGGTTTAAGATTAATTAATTAGAATTAGAAGATAAATGAGGATTAGAATCCAACTTGCAAAAGTTGGAGGATGTGACACATCCTAATCAAGGATTAGGCATGTGCACATCCCTAATGAAGAAATTAGAGATGGATAAGGATTAGATGAAAATGACATGTGAGGAATTAAATAAATGTAATAAATACGTTAGGGATTTGGAAAATTAAGGATATTAATTAAATAATAGTAATATTACTTAATTAACTCGGATAAGAGGATGTTTAGATGAAAAGTGATAAATTTGGATAAATTAAGTGTCCAAATTTGGATGTCTACATTTTTCCCCTCTTTGAGATGGTGTTACGAAGTAGCATCATTTCAAAGAATATTAAAATATAGAACCCAAAAGGAGATGGTTAGATTGGAAAAGATGCCCCAGTCATCAAAGGGATGACTAGGAAGGAAGATGATGAGTCAAAAGTTATGGCCTCCGGAAGTTTTGGTGTAAAAATCAAAAATCAATTTTGAAAATTTCAAGACATGGGTTTTGTTAGCGGAGGAAAATTAGAAAATGGGTCAGAATTAGTTGTGTAAAAAGAGTCAAAAAAGAGCGAAAAAACTGGGGGGGAGGTTCAGGGCGGGGCGTAGCAGCCCCTATCCAGGGCGCCGCCGCTGCCACAGCTTAGGGCAGAGCCGCCCGGCTGCGGCCGGGCAGTTCCGCCCTGGCCGGGGGCGGTTCCGCCCCACTGTGGCGGGGTGGTTCCGCCCCAACAGGGGGTGGTTCCGCCCCGGATGAGGGTGGTGCTGCCCCGACTAGGGGTGGTTCCGCCTCGCTGTAGGGGGTGGTTCCACCCCGACCGGGGGCTGTTTTGCCCGGCTGCAGCGAGGGGAGCCAGAGGGGAGGACAGAGGAATACAAGGGGGAAGAGAAAGGGCGAATAGATAGGAAAAAAGATGGAGGGATGGGGGGATACATGCAAGATGATAGAATGGAGAATGAAATGCAATCCTAATGCAATTTTCCATCTTCGGAGCACTGATTTTTGCTATAGCATAAAACACAAGACGCCAGGGTATGAAGAACCAAGGTGAATTAGTGTCTAATGCATAAAACAAACACAACAGACAAGAAGGCTATCCCAACACCCCAAAGTTACAAAGACCTTGGTCGGGCCAGGTATTGAGATAACCACAAGCACAAAAGGATGCCCCAACATAACACAAGACCACAAGAATCTTGGTGGGTACTACGTAGGACAACCAAGAAGACACAATCAAACAAAAGATCAAGATATGCCCCTATGTGGACCAATCAAAACACACCATAATATGATGGATCATGGCGGCCTTGACAAGTGATGATAGGGAGTTCAAATGATAAACAAAAGCCAAAAGCATCAAAAGATCGCAATCAATTTCAAATGTCCTTTGCCATAGGATCAAGGGGATTGATGGGATTGATGAGGTCTATTAGGAAGGATGCATCCTGTTGAGACCGATGATGGATACTAAGCTAAAAGATCGATATGACGTAAGATATTCAAAATTGATTGGATTTGATGATACAAGTGGATCTTGTTTGTTAAGAACTAGCTAGATAAGTAAGGGCATAGCTTGACGACATGACACAAGGGAGATAAGACATGAGATTGACACACCCTAAAGACCTAGGGGCTCGGGGGCCGATCAAAGATTAGCCTTGCCTACGTAAAAGTGCAGAGCCCTCGTAGTTCGATAAAAGGCTGACGATTGACCAAGATGGAGACCTTGATGGATGGTAAAGATAGGATGGACAAAAGGAGTAAAGTGGATAATGGCAATCAATGAGAGATGATAGACGATAGACGATAAAGGAGCAAAGTGGACAATGAAGATCAATGATGGAACCCCGGGGGCAGATCAAATGATCGACCTTGCCTACATGAAAGCGTAGGGGCAACGTAGTTCGTCAAGACCAAAGGCAAACAATGGATAAAGGATGATAAGATGATAGGATAAGTGGATAAAAAGATGGGACCGATATGACAAGATAGGATAGACCTGTTGGATTGGATAGGATGATGACAATCACATAAAGTTCAGGGATGGGATAGTTATCCAAAGCAGTAAAATGACTTGGGAGGATGATATGATAGATAGATGAGTGATGAAAAGTGATAGGAGATTGGAAAGATGTGCAAGAGGAGCAGGGGTGATGACGATGAGATAAATGGCATTGGGTTGCATGGGGGGAGGCCTATAGCCAGATACCAATGACAAGGGATTGTGAGATGGGATGAGGATAAAGATGAAAGAATTGATAGAGATATAGGGATGGGGGATGGAAGGGGTTGTTTGGATGGAGGGAAATATAAGGATTGGGAGATGAAAGGGATGCTAGGATAGATGGATACGATGATAAGGATGGGGAGATGGGAGGAATGCTATGATAGATGGATAGGGACATAAGGATTGGGAGATGAAAGGGACGCTAGGATAGATGGATGTCTCCAAGGACTATGTCACAAAGTTAGCAAATGCCCCCACTCTAGATATGCCATATATGAGGAGGCATGAGGGATAAAAGACAAGTGGATGGGAAGATAAAGGAGATAACTAGATGGGGATATGATGGGTGGCTAAGGAATATGTTAGAGCATGGATGAAGGGAATGTATACCAATAGGTGTCCAAAGCATGCATAGATAGGTGCCCCTATTTTGATCAAGATCACAAGAAGGATGGAGGGAATGGGAGATCAATGGGATATGATGGTAGAATGCGGAAGATAGGTGGGATGGGGGGATTTATGAAGAGGACGGATAATAAGAAGATGGGTGCATAGCTGGAAGTATAGCGGATGGAGGAAATGCATATCAGGAAGTTTCCCCCAAGTGCAGATGGGGATTTACGCATGACGCCTATTTGCCAGGTTTTCATCATGGTACTTATCCAAGGCGCTTGTTTTCCAAGTTTTCACCATTGGATGAATTATTTCTCTCTCTCTTTTTCTTTTTTCTTTTTTAAATTTATTTTGTGGATTTTTTGACTTTTTGGATGTCATGCAGAAGGAGATGGGTAAGGATAAGGAAGTGGATAAGCAGATTTAGAAGACATGTTATAAGGATCAAGGTGTTATGAGCCCATGTTTGAAGTGATTGTTGGATGTTGGTACAACCTTATTAGGCTAAATGGATTATGCATGAGGGTGAATTAGAGGGATTTGATGGGGTTGATACATGGGATAATGGATGGGATGCTGGAAAGGGTATGGATAGAATGATGGGGTGGATATGTGATGGGGAGATGTGTTCAGGACCAACATTGGCACATGTGGTGGTGGATGTGGAAAGATAATAGGATTAAGGGATGGAGAATGTGGGGATAATGGAGGAAATGGAATGGTGAATTTTGGGACATAAGGACCCAAAACAGACTTAGGAGATGAAAGGGGTGTATGATGAGCTTTTGGATTAGCGACTTTGGATGTTCTTACTGATTTTTCATGTGATGGCATTGCATCTTTTTTCTTTGGGATCCACATGGTTTTGATCTTTGCTTTGGTGGGCCTTTGTGCCTATGGATTTGATGTATATTTTTCTTTTCTTCACCATGTCTTTTGGAGGGGACATGGGGAGCCGTAGATTCATGTGGATGCTTGGATTTATGCATTTTTTTTTAACAGCCAAAGTGCTTTTAGTAGCAACGGGATGGGTGTGAGGAGATGGATGATGTGGAGTGATGGAGGTAGGAGTATGGGGATTATGTGTAGATGGAGGATGTTTAGGTATATGCCTTTGTTGATCCTGACTATGGGGTATGCGAGAGGGATGTTTATGATGGATGAGATGGATAGGTGATGAATGGATGAAGGGATGGATAGGATGAGATGGAGAAGGTGATCTTGGGATATAGGAGCCCAGAATAGCTGTAGGACCTGGAGGAAACATGGGCATGGTAGATGGAGGGATGTAAGGACCCAAAATGGATGGAGCAGATGAAGGAGGAAGATGGATAGTTGTTTTGAGGTGATACGATAGAGGAGGAGGGATGGCCACATATGATCTGGTGGGGCGATGGGAAGAGCCGATATTTCTTTTGGAAAAGGCTCGTTGAGGACGTCTAGAGGTTGTACCAACATTTTTAGATTGCGAGTCATGAGTAGTACATCCAAGACCTTGCAGATACAAATGTTCTTTAGTTTGGATGGGCTCTATAATACCTTGCTCATGAAGGCCTAAACCTTTTCCTTGATAGTTCATTCTCTTGAGCATTCGATCTAGGACAAGATTTTTGTTATTCTGGAAGAATGATGCGAGTTCATTATTAGGTGGAAGAGGAGGGTTGGTGTATATGCTTTGTTTTTCTTCTGAGGAGACCACCATGGAGGAATGTGAGAGGACCAAGGGGATATGCAAGCGTGTGGGGATAGCATTTTTAGGTGATGATGGGGGATCATGAGAAGGAGATGATGGGATAGCAACATCAGGAGAGGGAGTAGGGGCCATGATAGGATCTAGATTTGTGGTAGTAGGCTCATGCAATGGAGATGGAGATGGAGCAGTGGAAGCTTGAATGACAAGGGGATCATGGGATGGAATGGATGGGGGACTGTGATCTTGAGGTGGACTAGATGGGATGGTAGGATCTTGATCTAGAGAAGGGGATATGTTGGCATGCTTTGGATTAGACTCTTGGCGTGACTCATCGTGTGCGGGAGGCATGGTAACAGAGTCTTGTTGGGAGTCAAGTGGGGAAGATGGAGGGATGAAAGATTCATGAGGTTCATTGGAATGGGTTTTGGTGCTACTAGGGGTGGGAGGAGTGGATTGGATTTGGGTGGATCTAGGAGTAGAGGGAGTAGATTGGAATTGGGTGTCTTCAATGGATTTGGTGGTTCTTGGAGTAGGAGGTGGGGGTTTAATGGATTTAGTGGGTTCAATGGTTTCAATGGTTTGAGCAGTATTAGGGGTGGTAACATCAATAATAGGTGTGGTATGAAGAAGGATCTCATCACTAGTGATCGTGGATGATGGATCTAGATGGCATGGTTCCATGACTTCAAGATGTGGAGTTGGGGATGGCTTCTTTGTAATGAGTCCTTGGAGAACTTCTGAAATGAGAAACTTGCATATGGTTGGCTTGGCTAGGGTGCTAGAAATGGATGAGGGATTATGGATTGGTTGACTAGGGTTAGATGGAGGAATGGGATTGAATGTAGGACCATGAGTAGATGGGGGATTAGGATTGGATGGAGGACTAGGAGTAGATGGATGAATGGGATTGGATGGAGGACTAGGAGTAGATGGAGGACTAGGATTGGATGGAGGGTTAAGGTAAGGATATTGGAGTGGTGAATCAAGATAGGGGGACATGGATTGTGGACTAGGACAAGAGGATATAGGTGGTGTAGTGGGACAAGAGGATGTGGGGGATGGATTATAATAAGGGTATTGGGATGGTGGATTAGGATGAGGATATGTGGATGTAGGATTAAGCTAAAAGGGTGTGGGTGTAGGATTAGTATGGGAAGATTGGGAAAGAGGATTACGATAGGGGTACATGGATGGGGAATTGTAATAGGAATATTGTGATGGAAGATGAGGATAAGAGGATGTAGATGTTGTATAAGAGGATGATGTAGATGAAGGACATGACAAATATGGGGATGAAGAAGATACTAGATATCCATTGTCAAAGGTGGCATAAGGAGCATGATTAGGCATGGATGAAGACATAATGGGATAGCTCATAGGAGTAATTGGATTTTGGAAAGTGGGTGGAGAAAGCTTACTAGATATGATAGTGTCAAGAGGATCTATGTCGTATACCTCTTGATCAACAAGACTTTTGTTATTATCGTCAACGTAATTAGGATTTCCCTTGACTACTATTGATGGAGGATGAGGATTCATGATGATGAAAGGATAAATAGAATGGATTAAATATTTTGGATGGGAACGGATTAAAGCTCAAATCAGGATTTTGGTCAAGCTCATATCAGGATTGGAATAAATTTCAGATTAGGATGATTGGATGGGATTGATTTTGATTTTGATGGGATCGGATTTGGATTTGGAAAGATTGGATTTTGATTGAATTGGATTGGATTATTAAGATCAGTAGGATAGCATTGGTTGAACGGATGTGATTTGATTGATTGGACAATTTGATCGAATGATTGGTTTTGATAGATTTGGATTATTGGATGGGTATGATTAGATGAGGGAAGATGTGAAAGAGACCTTAAGTTTGATCAAAGGAAGTTACCCTTAGTGGCCTAGAGCTTTGATTGATTAAGAGGATGATTATGGCACTGAATCCACCTTAAGGTAAGAATGGATTGATTGGGTTGAGGATAATAGCTTACGACACCGAATTCACCTCAAGATGGGAGTGAATTGATTGGGGTCGAAGTTAAAGACTAATAATCAAATTCAAGTGTTATGGTCAATTTGGGTAACCACTTTGTAATACAAGTTTAAGGTGGTTTGGTTATGAGAGGTGTTTGGTGGTGTAAATGGTAAAATTATGATGTTCGCTAGGTGGTGGTATGGACTTTTGAATGGAATATGAGGAAATTAGAATGAACAGGCGGATTGAAGATGATTGTGGAGAATGAGTAGGGATTTAGAATGGTTAAACAAATATTTGGAATGATAAGATGGAGGTTTAAATGGATCAAATGGAGGTTTTGGGAAGCTTAGAGTGACAAAATGGAGGCTTAGGATGATGAGATAATAATTGGGAATGATTAAATGATGGTTTAGAGGCTAAACGGATCCAAATGGGGCAATTTTGGGTGTTTAGGAGGGAAAATCCGCCCCTCTGTAGCAAAAATCAGGGGCATTGATAGCTTTCTACAGTAAATCAGGGGCGCTTCCGCCTTTCTGCAGCAAAATAGGGGTGCTTCCACCTTTCTGCAGCAAAACAGGGGCGCTTCCGCCTTTCTGCAGCAGAATCAGGGGTGCTTCCGCCTTTCTGCAGCAAAACAGAGGGCGCTTCCGCCTTTCTGTAGCAAAACAGGGGCACTTCCGCCTTTCTGTAGTAAGACAGAGCTTGGTTTTGATGGTAATGACTATGGCAAGGACATAAAATGATAAAGTAAGGCCAAAGTATCAAAGATTTCACATATTTTTCACAAGAAACACTTCAAGCAAGCACAATCCTATGATTAATATTAAGGTATGGCTAGGCAAGGTCTTAATCTAGGATGCACAAGGCTTCTAGGGAGTCCTTGATATACTCTCGGTACGTGAGGCACAACCGTGAACACCAGCCCATCACAAGTGTGAGTCGGGAACCCCAGCGAGATACTGAAAGGCTTAGACCAAATCTTCACGTCTATCTAGGTATCACCCTAGCTTCGACGCTCTGCCAATTACGACGTGACTAGATTGGGGTACAACTTTCATTCTCCCCCCTTTATATACCCCGCCGGTACGCGTGGTTGGAATCGTCCCTTGGGGTGATGAAATCCCCAAGCAGGTCCCACTAAAAAGAAGACACTAACCGCTTCCAACTACTCCCCAGGCTCACACGAAGTGCAAGGGGAAAGTGAAAACAAATTAATGCCCCCTTGGGTAAAATAAGAATAAACAATCACAACAAGCAATGAAGTTTATTCCCCTAATTAGACTATGTTTCCAAAACAACAAAGATAATTTTTTGAAAATCTGATCAAATAGATGGTCCTGCAAGCAAATGTTAGCTGTCTTTTTCTTCGTTCTTGATTAATTACGCCATAACATGCTACAAAACATTTGCAAAAAATACCAATATCCTTTCCAAAACAATGTTAGATGGTTACTACTTGAAGATAGCAAAAAAAATGAGAGCAAAAACGAAGCTAAAATGATTGTTTTACCTTCCAAACTGTGCTGTTTTGGGGCGCTTCCGCCTTTCTGCAGCAAAACAGGGGCGCTTCCACCTTTCTGTAGCAAAAATGGGGGCTCTTCCACCTTTCTGTAGCAAAAATAGGGGCACTTCTGCCTTTCTGCAACAAAATTGGGGTGCTTCCGCCTTTCTGCAGCAAACTTTATCAGATTTTTAAGAAAAAAGGAAAGTTGTGCCCCTCCCACTACAAGAAAAGTGTTAGAAAAACCTTCTAAATATATCCCTAACTGCACCAAACTTGTTAGAAGAAAATAAGACTTTCAGATGTAGGGCGCTTCCGCCTTTCTGTAGCAGACAAAAGGGCGCTTCCGCCTTTCTGCGGTTAAAAAGAGGGCGCTTCCGCCTTTCTGTGACCTTTTTCTGCACAATACTTAGCAAAGATGAATGTTAAATGCAAGAACCCGTTTGTGGGTCCCACCGGGCGTGCCAGAAATGTGTATCTTAGAATTTTACCCTTCTCTAACATGCAAAATAACTTAAAAATGCAAGTGATAAAAGATTAAGGACACTTCAAGATTAGCTTAAAGAGTGATGAAACAAGAAAGAAAATGGATAAAACAAGATACAAATGATTTCACCTTCCTTGCTGTTGACGACTCCTTGATTGGCCCTTCTTGGGATGACTTTGTGTGCTCCTTAGATGGCTTCTTGAGTGGTTAAATGCAAGATTGAATGTGCAAAATGATGGCTAGATGATAGTGAAGGCAAATTGGCAGCATGTAGTTATCAAATGGCTAAGTTTTGAAAATGCCCTTGAGGAGGGGGTATTTATAGGAGAATTTGAATTCTCTAGAGAATTCAACGGTCAAGATGCATCCAACAAGGCCAAGATGAAGGGCTATGGTGGGTTGAGAACCCACAAGCCCTCACATCTTGACATGTGGATGGTGAAGTGGCCAAGAGAAGATGAGGTGTAAGTGAGGTGTCAAGAAGGTACATGAGGTGGAGGAAGGACAAGCACCTTGGGGAGTGAGAAGATTTCCTCAAAAAGGGATTTCTTGTCCCCAAGTGGGAGTGAAAGGGACATTTGAGGAATTTTGGAATTCCTCAAAAATCTACATGGGAAAAGGAAAGGTGGTTGGAAAACATAAATGTGAATTAAAAATTCACATTCTTGGGAGAATCTAAAGGATAAAAGGTGGGCTCCAAAAAGGTGGGACTTGGTCACATGTGGAGATTGTGACAAGTCCAAGGTTCTAGAAGCCTTGGAAGGATAGAATGTGAATTAAAAATTCACATATAAAAGAGGGGAATCTAGGAGGAATTAAAAATTCCTTGGGGGATGGGAAGAGTTGACCAAGGTATGATTAAGATTAATTAATCAGTAATTAGAAGATAAATGAGGATTAGAAGCCAACTTGCAAAAGTTGGAGAATGTGACACATCCTAATCAAGGATTAGGCATGTGCACATCCCTAATGAAGAAATTAGGAGATGGATTACGATTAGATGAAAATGACATGTGAGGAATTAAATAAATGTAATAAATACGTTAGGGATTTGGCAGAATTAAGGATATTAATTAAATAATAGTAATGTTACTTAATTAACTCGGATAAGAGGATGTTTAGATGAAAAGTGATAAATTTGGATAAATTAAGTGTCCAAATTTGGATGTCTACAGATGTGATGACATTTTTCTAGTTTTAGTTGTTTGTTGTATTAATTAAAATTATTGTTGAAGTTGTCTCCAAGGTTGATGTTTTCTAATTGTTTAAACTGATATATCAAGGATATTTTTTAGTTTATCAGTGCACACTTGTTGTATCTGTATGATTGGATTAATTAGTTCTTTCAAGGAAAGATTAAGTCATTTTAGTCAATCATAGTAATTAGAAAATTTCATTTGGATCATTAAGAAGAACTTAGTAATCACATTCTTGCATGTTTATACCATTTATAAACTTAAAATTGTATGCCAAACAATTTGACTATCTGCCAGAAAGAAGTTATTCATTTCAAATTATCATTTGACTTCGTATACCCAATAAGGCACTAGTCTCTACCATTCTATTGTTTAATTTCATTCATTTTTACATATGAACATATTAGATTTTTTCCTTGATATTGATTATACAATTTATACAAAATTAAAACTCATTTATCCATTCCTGTTTGCCTGTGTGGGTAAATTATTTTGGGAATAAACATTGGTCAAGTCTGCTTCATTGTCATAGGTACACCCACCTAGGTCTTGCAACACCTGAAGAGTAGGTGGTCTAAACCTTTTGGCCTTGTCTGTTACCCTGAAATGTATCAAGAGATTGGCAACCGCTTGAGGTATTTTACTTGCATTTTTGAGAGCTAACACCATCATTGGTTCTCTCATTTGATTCTCGCCTATCATGAGATCAAATCATCAACTATCTTACCCGAACATCAATCAAACAATGCACATCTCACAATCAGACTGAAATCAATCCAACACATGACAAACCCATGACTATTATGACTTAGAAACACCTTGCGAACATCATCATGAGGGATTTTTGCAATCACACCTCATCAAATGGGGCAAACAAAAAGCTAAACCACCTGGAATCAACAAAGGTAAAACATTTCCAAGGCAACAAGATGCACCATTTGGGACCCCAAAGGCGCCAAAATAGATTTTGCACCTTAAAAACATGTTTTCCAAGCTTGCAAGATGTGCCACTTGGGACACCAAAGGCACCAAAACAGTGTTGGAGCTCAAAAACATCAATTTCACCCTTGCAAGATGCACCATTTGGAACCCCAAAGGCACCAAAACTCCTAAACTACCCAAAAACATGCATTTTCAAGCTTGCAAGATGTGCCATTTGGGACCCCAAAGGCACCAAAACTCTCAAAACTCACAAAAAAATCAATTTCAAGCTTGCAAGATGTGCCATTTGGGACCTCAAAGGCACCAAAACTCTCAAACACACTCAAAAACACTTCAAAGCGGCAAAAACGTCATCTGAAAGTGCAAAACTAACATCAAACAAGCTACAACACCTATCTAGCATATTCAAAATACCACTAAAAGGCGAGAAAATGACAAACAAGGAGGTTTCTCGTAAAGCGTACCATAGGTCTAGTGGCAGTAGGCTAATCAGAGTGGTGTAGACGCTCAAAACGGTGCTTGTGGTATAGGATCACCATCTTCCTCTAAGCTCTCCAATCTTTAGCTTCTCCAAACTCAAAATGTGCAAATGAATCCCATTTTACCACTTTTTACCTTTCCAAATCTCACTAAATCAACATTGGATCATCATCATAATCATCACAACACCATCACATCATTTCAACATTTCATTTTAACATCCACACATTCACTAATTTATCTCTCGAGGGGGCATATATACGTCAATACCTGAAATCAAAGTCTCGGACATCATCTAGGGCATCAAAATCTGACATCATCTAGGGCATCAAAATCTGGAATCATCTAGGGCATCGAAATCTTGCATCATCTGGGGCATCAAAATATTTTCTGAGCATTGGTATCAAAATTTTCTTTGAAGAAACGTGTAAACACATCACTTCAAAGAGGGGAAAAATGTATACACCTAAAAACGATCATCATATTCAATTAATTAAATACAACCTATTTGATTAATGTTTCGACTATGTATAAAAAAAGTCTCACTTTATTTATATTGTTCACTCTTCTATTAATTCTCCAAAATCATATTCTTCTAAATAATTAAATAAACAAAATATCCTAAACGTGTTTATTTAATTAATCTTCCTTAATCCTGATTAAGAATTAGAGCTCATGTCTACTACATTTTCTTGTGCCACCTCACAAAGGTCACATGAAAATAAGTAAGCCTAATTATTAATTAGAATTATTCTCGCACACTTCCACCAATGGGAAAAGGAACATGGCTTCATTCTCCCACACTTCCAACAAATTTGGAATACATGGGTCTTTGTTTCACACACTTGGGTCTCCCAAACACATGGCATGTTGCTCATTGGTCAAGAGATTCCTCCCACACACATGGCATGTTGTCTTTGGTCAAGGGGACAACATCCTAATTCTTTTCATCTCCACCGTCTATTCTTTCTCCTTCAAATCTAGACCGTTGATAGGTGCCACCTCACAAAATGCTTGAGAAACCCTATAAATACACCCCCTTGCCTTTGCATTTATCATCCACATTTGAAGCAAAGTTACTATGCAGGTTTTTCTTAGGAGCTTGGAGCATTCTTGGAGTCTTATAACTATATTTCATACCATGTTTTATGTTGCATTCTCATCCTAGATCATGATTACACCTTCCAAACAACAACCCTTTTAAAAGAGTAGCTCCTATAAAAACTCATGTCCTTCACAGAAAGGGGGTCCATCAACAAAACTCAAAGGAACAACAACAAGCTTGAAGAACCACACCACCCAATGCACCAACTCAATCTCTGCCTTGTAGACATGGAAAATATACTGACACACTTGATCATGATTACTAACATTGTTTCGACTTGAATCATCTTCTTTGCTAGTCATCACCTTTTGTCCCTTGATTAAATAAATCAAATTTATCTAATTAAGTTGTCATCTCCTGTTAATTAAATAAATCAATCTTCTTTAATTAATCCTCTAATCTCATTTAATTAAATAATTCATTTTATTTAATTAAATCCCTAAGGTCACTCTACTAAATTAAATCAATCTTTAATTTAATCTAACATCATCTCCTTTTAATTAAATAAATCAAAATCTTTATTTAATTAAATCTAAATCATATTCCTCTCAACTTTGATTTAAATCAATCCAAAAATATAAATCAAATTGTCACATCAACTAATCTCCTTTTAAATTAATCAAATCTTGATTAATTTAAGTCTTAATCACCTGAATCATCTAGATTTTGCAACTTTCTCAATAAATCATTTCTTTATTAATTCCCCTAATTACTTTCAACATGGCATCAAAAGGGAATATTCCTCCAAGTTTGAAAATCCCTCCAAATGGATTTGTCCTTCCAACAAGGCATTCATTTCCTCTTACATGTCCTTGTGCATTGAGCCAAGTGGAATTTAAGTCATTTCTTTCTCCCTCCAACATGTCATTTCACAAATTTGAAATTTCACCTAATATCATTTATTATGCACATTCACCAAAATGTGCTCATCTTTCCTCCATTCACATCTTGACAAGTGGCATTTGGGCATTGGATGTTGAATGGTCCCGCATTCCTCCATTTTGCTCATTCTTCCATCTTGTTCCTCTATAAATAGAAGGCTCTTCTTCTCATTTTAGATCCACAACTTAGAGCAAAATTACTATCTTCATATTTAGAGCAAATTCATCCATTTCCATAGAATTTTTCCATCATCATAGCTAGGTTATTGCAGATTTCATCAAAGAAGCACATTGTTCATCATCATCAAGGGGATAAATCTTCATCAAGCTTGAAAAGGAGTTGGGAAAGGGCCAATTTCCACATCAAATTGGCACCAATTCCCCCATGGGATTGAGAGTTTGCATGCTTAAATAGGATTTAATATCTTTTCTTGTTTTGTTCTTCATTTATTTCCTATTTTGAGCATTGTAGATTAATTGCATGGGGAATCTTAGTTCTAACTTGCATATGGATCTAATATTGTGTTGGTTTGCTATGTTTGTGCAGGTCTAGGATTGGGGTTCACATTTTGGCGCTAGGAGGGAAAATCTCAAGATATTAACATGTTTTTTGATAAAAGTTTGTGGTTTTTTGTGTCTATAGGAAACTGCAGCACTATTAGTCCAGTGACACCATACAGTGATGCTACCAGTCCAGCGGTGCCATACAACGATGCTGCAAACTCCAAACTCCGTTGTTGAAGTCTTCTCGCCCAGAAATTCAAATTTTCAAACTCCAACATTGGGCTATTTTCTTGTCGTTGAATATTTCAAATTCCAAACTATGCCACCAATCAAAATAGCATCGCAATTGTGCTCTTTGGTCTTACTGCAAAGTGTTGTTGTTAGACCTAGCGGCGCTATATAGTGTCGCTGACCCTCCTAAACTACAATGCGTATGCGGGTTGTGTTGCTGGGGTGGGGTAAAAGGTAAAGTTTCAAGTTATTTTGACATGTTCTTTTTTACATTTGATCATTTTGAGCTATTGACCTATTTTTGCCTCTATATTTCTTGAACTAATCAATTTTTGTAGGTGGAAACAAGGAAGGAGCAAGGAGAAGTTTGAGTCATGGCATCATCTCTTTGTTGTATCAAGTTTTATTAAACACTTTTGGGAATGATTATAATTCCAAATTTAGGGATTTTGTTTCTTCAAGCTCTTTAAGACTCACTAATTGGGTTTAAAACGAACAAGACAAAAGGTTTAAAAATAACTTTAGGCAAACATACTAGATTTTATTTAAGGTTAACAATTGAACAAGCAACTTTTTCTTTTCCTTTTGGTGCTTTAAAAAGAATCCAATCATTGCTTTGAAGGTTTAAAATGAACATGTGCATCTATGTTTTGTAATCACTTATCCAAAATAATATCATATAAAAGATGTATGCGCTTCTCTCGTGCCTCACGGAGATCTTGAGAATCAAAAGGATTTTTGTGATATTAAGTTGTATAAGTGATTTCCTCCACATTTCAATTTGGATTCTAAAATTGGAAAAATCTTGCGAGTGTGAGTGGAACATATCGCATTTTTTCTCTCTTTTTTTCTCAACGAAGATTGATCGAACTACGGATGTGTTTGCTCGCTTTTGTTTTATCTTAGAGGGCTTGCCTTTTGGGAAAAAGTAATCACCCAAGGGAACGACCCAACCGGGAACATTCTAAAGCCAAGCGATTTCCAACCAGTTTATAAGTGTGGGTTCTTGAGGAAAGGAGAGTATCACGAGGATTGTTCCAACAAGAAGGGCAGCAATGGTCTCTTTCCACATGGATGATCCCCCACGAATGGAATTCCCGCATTAAAACCCCTTGTTTAGAAAGGTCAAAATCCTTGATCTATTTGTTGGTGCAAGAATAGTCATTTTGAAGCCACCCCACACTTTTACGGCTTTTAGTAGAGATGAGAAGTATGTCATGGGAGATTCATGGGTACTAATGCTTGGCTGACCCAAAAAGCGTGTGCACTGTAAGGGGGAGCTTGTGTGGTCAAGCATCTAATCATCCACTAAAAGTAGGCATAGATGGATTTATTCAAGTGGGGATTCAACAAATATTGTCTCAAATATCTATAGGGTTGTGCATGTTCTTGAAATCAAAAAACTTTGCTTGATCTTAAACATTGGAAAACAAACATTCAACATGATCATCAAAATTTCAAACCCTTTAGGAATCAAATATATTTGATAAAATTTAGTGTTATTTCTTGTCCTAGGGATTCTATCCTTAGAGGTTTCTAAGCATTTGAATTTACATCTCAATTTTCTCACTAAAGTCAACAATAGGGAACATTTGCCTTAATTTCCTTGATTTCCACATAATGGACCTTGTGGGATGAGAATAAATTGGGACTTTGGACATTCAGTTTGAAAACCTAATCAAGAATTGTTTGTGGTAAAAGGAATTCATTAAGCAAATCTAATAAAGAATTTAACCTAACACATGTGCT
Source organism: Sequoia sempervirens (assembly GCA_007258455.2). NCBI lineage: Eukaryota > Viridiplantae > Streptophyta > Pinopsida > Cupressales > Cupressaceae > Sequoia > Sequoia sempervirens. The sequence goes on along the minus strand of VDFB02383809.1, from coordinate 17,264 downwards.
CTTTCAAATGATTTCCCTAAAGATCAAGATTTGAAAACTGAAGACCAAAGGTCGTATTCAAAAAGGTCACAAGAAAAGGTTGTCTATGCTTTACAAGTTTAGAGAAAGATTGACCTTCAACTTTTACAAACGTGCATCAAGGAACAATCCAAATTTATAATCATTTTACTATTGTCAAAATCCTGCACTTTTTTAAAGGTTTGAGTATCTCACATAGGAAGTACTAGCATATTCTTCAACACCTTGGTCTAGTAAACAAAAGTATTTCTAAGTCTCTTAGGATCAAAATCAAACTTTCATCCATCCTTTAAACATTAAATCAAAATTCACCTCACAAACAATTCTTGTTAATCTTGAAACAATCCTTTATGCTAAACTTTAGGAAAATCCTCTTGAAATAAAAAATCAAAATAAATCCAAATCATCTTGTTTGACTATGTGTGTATAGATGAATCCTTCTTTGCACACTTAATCAAATCATAATCTTGTGGAAAAGTTCACTCTAGGACAACATCTAACCTCCTAGAGCATATAAGTTCATTATCCCAAACCAAAATCAAAATCAAATCAAATCAATCCAAAATCAGAACATCAAATCCAAAGTCCTGAGGTTTAGCATCCCCCTCAAGTTTTTCTAAGATTTCAATCATCCACCAATCCTCCACCTTTCATTATCACCATCATCATCATTTTCATCCTCATTGTCTTAGACTTTCTTTTTTGCACCTAAAAATTAGATCAATCCAAAAGAATTAGAGGTTCATCTCTTACATTCTTGAAAATTGATCCTCATTTTATGGTTTAAACTAGATCACAACACAAGAAGAACATGGAGAGGAACAAAGAAACATCAACTTCAAGTGACCTAAGTCAAACCAATTCTGAAATCAATCCCATTGGATCAAGCAATCCCCTAACCAATCTTCCTCTATCATCACAAAATCCTCAAGAGGAAGCCAAGTGGAAGACGTCACCAATAATGTCTCAGGGATGACAAAAAATGAGATCATTGAAATGATTCAAAATCCTAAAACCCATAGAATTGTCAATACCATGATGAGACTCAATCCCTCCCAATACTTGCTTGAGTTAGCTAAAGAAGGGGCTAAACTCCCTTCCGATTTTGAAGTAAGCACTATTGTGGAGAAGCCTCAAGACATCAGGACCCCAATCTCGTCCACACCCTTAATCACATCCACACCTCCATTCCAAAGCGTCACCCAAAGCATCCCATAAATCACATCATCCATAGCCCCAACTCAACCCATTGTTAACAAGGGGAGCTCATTTCTTAATGCACTACAAAAACACCCCCTTGTGAATAATCAATATTTGGACACAAACACTATCTTAGGTCAATCTATCCCACTTAATCAATTACACCCATATGTTCCGCTCACCTTTCAAGACCCTAATGACCCATCATCATATTTTCATGCGACACTCTCAACACACAAACCTCTCTCCCTATGAATTTGCAAGAAGGAGGTGGGCTATTTGGACTAGGAGGCATCTTTGACCCTTCATCTTCATCATTTCCCCAAGGGAGTGCACCACCCATCTTTCCACCAATTCCACCTTTTTCATTAACATCCACATCACCTCTTGGTTTGGGACTACCTCCATTACTGCCACTCATTCAAAATAACCCCTCGATCATTAATCAAAGCATCATATTGAATCCTCCAATTTTTCCATCGCTATCACAACAACAGATGGCAACCATCCCAAAAAAACAAGCAATTATAACACTATCCACAAACATGGTCTCTTAAGGACCAAACACATCAATTGCACCAAGTATATCAATCACACCATCCACCACAAAAATCCCTACCATTAATACAATAGTACCTCTCATCACGGCAACAAACACCATTTTGAATCCATCGTCGCCGCCACCACCAAAATTGAACATAGTAAACCAATATAGCATCGTGTTGCAGGTAGCTCAACAAGTTGCCTATCAAAAAGTGCTTCAAGAAATTCAAAGTCAACAAGCTACACAACTAGCAGCTCAGCAAGCTGCCCAAGCACTCAAGCAACTCAGCAAGCTGCCCAAGCACTCAAGCAGCTCAAGCCACACTGCAAGTGCAACAAGCACAATAAGCACAGTAGGTTGCTTAAGCCTAGGCCTTATTACAACAATAGAAAACTACCCAAGCCGCTCAAGCCACCCAAGCTACTCAAGCTGCATAGGCTACACAAGCTGCCCAATAGGCACAAGCTCAAGGTCGGGCACAAGCCCAATACCACGCTCATACCATGCTCAGCAGGCACAAGTGCAAGCACAATACCAAGAACAACTACAAGAAGCCCAACAACAATCATACCAGCAAGGCCTGCAACAATACCAAGTGCAGCAAGAAGCAACATTACTAGCCCAACAACAAGTTTTGTTGGCAAACAACAGCACGACCAACAACAAGCATTATTGGCACAACAACAAATGCAGGCATATCAGCAAGCCTTGATCATGTAGCAGAGCTCATAAAAAATTCCCACCAACACACCCAACACTCCACCCATCACTCAAACACCTCAACCACATCAAAACATATTCACTCCACCCCCTAATCCTCAAGATGATGTAATGACACAAATCAAACTGCTCTCACAGCAGGTGCTTGATCTCCAATAAGGGAAGACAACAAAGACACCAAGCAACTTGTGTCCCTATCTATTTGATAGGAGCCTTGCAATGGTACCTTTCCCAAAGGGGTTTGAAATCCCTAAATTTGAAAAATATTGTGGGATAGGAAACCCTAAAGATCACATCAGGGAATTCCAAGTACATTGCATGGAGGTCACATATGACGATACATATCTGATGCGGCTATTTCCTCAAAGTTTGGATAGTCCTACCATGGAGTGTTTCTCTCGCCTTCCTCCTAGCATCAAAAAGTTCCAAGAGATCGTAGACGCATTCATAAAAAATTACGCCTTCAATATAGGTATGGATGTTAGTCTAGAGGAACTATCTATGCTTAAACAAGCTAAGGGGGAATCATTCTCTTCTTACAAAGATGGCAATCCAAGGCCAATAGAAGCAAATGGGTCATTCTTGAAGAACAAGTTTGCACCATCATCACCAACCTTGAGAAAACCTTGGCGTTTCATCTTAAAGTACAATGTATCACCACTTACGACCAACTGATCCAAGGCACTCAATATCGAACAAGCCCTTATTGCACAAGGGGGAACACCGTCATATCAAGGAAATTAAGAAAATTGCCCATCCACCAGCTATAATGAGAAACCTCACATGTGGGAAAGAAACAAAAATGTCACCAATGACAGTGTGGTGGACACCAAGGTCATAATCAGTGCTCTAAAGCAAAACACCCAAACCTACCAACAACCGCAAAAAAACATCGAAACAACACGCAAGCTAATACGGTATCACAACAACCAGCCAACAATCAGGTCAACAACCTAAATAATCAAGGAGTACCACCTCTGAAAAATAGAAATCCCCCAAAGAAAAAGTACACCACCCTTGGGGAGCCCATTGAAGTTGTTATGAAGAAACTAATAAACAAAAATCTCATCAAGATTCCCACTTATGAGAACTATCAAGAACCCCAAGTTAAACCACCGTGGTACAATGAGAATCACCTCTGTGATTTCAACAAAATCAAGGGGCACACAACAACCAGTTGCATGAGGTTGAAAAATATAATCCAAGACCTCATTGATGACAAGATCATAAATTTTGAGCAACTAGCTAGGAATCAAAACTTGAAAATATACACGAATCTGATGTTGGATCATAACCAAGGGAACAACCATGGAAAAAAAAAGTATGCCAATGTGAACCATGTGTTTGATCATGTTGTCGCATCCATTGATGAAATGGTCACCATTGTCACCGTCAAAGGAGCCAAAGCTGATTGTGGAGTCACCACACGTGGCAAAAAGGTCACCATTGCTAGATCATCATAGCCACCTAGAGCATCCACTTCAAATTCAAAATCTATCCCTCATGGCTACAATGTCCTAGACCAACTAAAAAGAACCCCAGCTCAGATCTCCATCATGGAGTTGCTAAAGATATCACTCCCCCACAGAAAAATCCTAGAGGAAGCATTAGCTTCATCCACCATCTCTACAGATCTAGATGTTGACTAGTTCCAAGCTGTGGTCAGAAATATCACCACCCCAAGCCTCCTAACGTTCTCTTATCAGGACTTCTCCCCACAACCATCTCACAATTGTGCACTTCACCTTGAAGTTTGGGTTCATAAAAACAAAGTCAAGAGAGTCTTGGTGGATGGGGGTGCGAGTCTTAACATTTGTTTCCTCAAATTGATAAAGAATCTAGGATTCTCAAAAGATATCATTGAAAAGGGAAAGGGCATCACCATTAGAGCTTATGATGATCAGGAAAGATTGTCTCAAGGCACTATTCGGATCCCTATTCAAGTAGGGCCTACCATTATGGAAACAACATGTCAAGTCCTTGACCTTGACTTACCCTACAACATCCTTCTGGTGCGTCCATGGATCTATGAGATGTAGGTCATCGCTTCCACCTTCCATCAATGCGTCAAGTTCCCATACCAAAATCAAGAGGTCACAATTCATGGTGATCTTGATCCCTTTGCCTATTGCAAGAGCATGGAAACAAAATATTACAAAATCCCCCAAGTGTGAAAAAATGATGAAGGCCCCACCACTCCATATGTAGAACCAGCTACATTAGCCTCTACTTCTAAGAAAAGGACACTTGCCATCCCTGACATATCCAAAATCAAGGTCATTATCCAGGACAATGGGTGTGGGGATTATAGAATGAAGAAAAGTTATTTCATCATAGGGGAGTTATGTCAATCTCCTAGGACCCATGGGCAACCCCAACTGGTTGAAACATCATCCCATACCTTCAAAGTAGATCCCTCTAGGTTCAAGTCTTGGGGAGATCTAAGTCGAGAGATAGTGGATGAAAGAGACATATCCAGTCTCCTATATCAAGATGAAAGACCCATACCTGATCTTCTAATGGATGAAAGAAGCAAAGGTCTACAAATGATGCTCGGTATGGGCTATGACAGAAGCAAGAAACTCGAGTAGAATGACAACGGCCTATTTGAACCCCTCATTCCAGAGAAGCAACTAAGAAATTTTGGTCTTAGATGTACCCCTCCAAGGGTGACCATACTTGGCAAGGGTTCCTTGATTAGAAAGGTCAAAACTCCTCCTCAGCAATCAGCAGTCGCCCTTCAATTACCCATATCCACAGGTCTACCTTTAGACAACTTTACCTTTGACATAACTGATGTGTGTAGTAGTGATGAGGATCCCATAACTGACTTTCCTATGATTTTTGAAGATTCCTCCCTGCTCATGATTAGTACCTTGTCTTTTGAGTCAAACCACCAAACCCATGAAATAAACCTAGTTTATCCTCAACTCATCAATTACGACCAATGAGGACCACCAATTATGGACACTTTCGAAAATGTTGAGGTGCTCTCAAAATTCAAGGGATTATAGGATGTGGTACCATATGGAGATCACAAGGCCGGATTCGACATCGTACTAGACATGCAAGCCTAAAAACCACACTATGGCACTCTTTGACTAGAAAAAATCAAAAATAAAGGATGTATCCAATGGTGAAGGCCTCTCTAAGGCACTGGAGGATGAAGGATTCAATCTTCCTCTTAGTGCAATTCATAAAGAGAATTCAGTAGTATTAGTCGAGAAATGTAATCCAGTTAACTTGGGAACAGAGGAACAGCCACACATAACATTCTATGCAGAGTCATTTCTCACGGAAGAACAAGAACTCCTAGCTGCATTCCTAAAATAAAGAAAGATTAAATTTGTGTGAATCCTTGCTGACATGCCTGGGCTTGACCCAGAGGTTGTGGTTCATCACCTAGCTGTGTATCTTGAAGCAAATCCCATCAGACAAAAGCTCAGAAAGATGCATCCTCAGATTGCATTGTTGGTCAAAATGGAATTGTAGAAGCTCCTAGATGTAGGGTTCTTATGGCCAATAGATTATCCAGAATGGGTCTCAAACCTTGTTCCTGTTTCAAAGCCTACTAGGGGCATCTGCATCTATGCAGACTTCAAAGACCTCAACAAGGCATGTCCCACGGATTACTTTCCGCTACCAAACATTGATATGATCGTAGATATATGATAGTTGGCCATGAGATGCTATTGTTGATGGACGGGTTCGCAGGCTACAACCAAATCATGATAGCTAAAGAAGACCATCATAAAATGACTTTCACTTGCCCATGGGGGACCTATTGCTAGAATATGATGCCATTTGGGGTGAAGAATGTAGGAGCCACCTATCAGAGGGCCATGACACTAATCTTTCATGACATGATCCACAAAATTGTGGATGATATATTGGCCAATTCAAAGAAAAGACAAGATCACATAGCTGCATTGGGCTCCATCTTTGATAGGTTAGAGGAATACAAAGTCAGACTCAACCCAAAGAAGTGTGTCTTTGGAGTACAGTCAAGGAAGCTCCTCAGGTACATCGTGTCCATGAGAGGAATTGACATAGATCTTGCTAAGGTCAAGGCCATTATTGAAATGGAGGCACCTAAAACACTGAAAAAACTAATGGGTTTACAAGGGAGACTCCAGTCCATCCGTCAATTCATAGTGCAACTAGCAGACAAGGTTGTCCCTTACTCTCATCGACTCTACAAGGGGGTAGCATACAAGTGGGATGAAAAGTGTGATTAGGCCTTCAACAAGATCAAATAATATTTATTCACGCTGCCAATTCTTATGCCACCAATTCCAGGAAAACCTTTGATCTTATACATATCAGGAACAACAACAGCCCTCAGTGCTCTCCTAGCACAGCATGATGAAAATGGAAAAGAGAGAGCAATCTATTATATCAGCAGAACCATGGTGGGCCATGAACTGAACTACACATCTATTGAGAAATCATGTCTAGCAGTTGTATTTATAGCACAAAATTTCAGGCACTACATGCTAGCCCATCAGATAAAACTCATTGCAAAGATAGATCCCCTTAAATACTTGCTCTCCAAAGCAATACTTACAAGTTGGACAACAAAGTGGGTTATGATCCTCATAGAACATGACAGTGATTATGTGGAATGTAAGGCCATCAAAGGACAAGCTATTGCAGACCAACTGGTGGAAGCACCAATTTACTCAGAAAATCCCCTTGTCTTAGAATTCCCCGATGAATCAATCTTCAACTTAAGTGTAGTGGATCACTAGGAAATGTACTTTGATGGATCCTACACTCAGCATAGATCAAGGGCAGGGATCTTCTTCATAACCCCACAAGGAGACTGCATTCCAAAATCATACAAGCTATCATTCCCATGCACAAATAACATAGCAGAATATGAAGCTCTTGTCATAGGGCTAAGAATAGTAGTGCAATGGTAGATAATGGAACTCAAGGTATACATGGATTCACAGCTCATAATCAATCAAGTCAACGATGAGTATCAAACAAAGGACGACAAGTTGACTCCTTACAAGAAATTGGTGGAGAGTCTTAAGGAGTTCTTCTTTGATATTACATTTGAGTAATTACCAAGAGAAAACAACAAAGTAGGAGATGCAATGGATACAATCAGATCACTCCTAGAAATCCCACACAACATCCCAAATCAAGAATTCCTTGTAGAGCAACTTCTTGTGCCTACGTTCAAGGTACTAGAGTCCAAATTTGTGTGTGGAATCGTTGGTCCTGGTGATCCCTGGTACCATGATATATACCCTTTACCATAGAAGCATTGAAGGGACCCTATTACATTGCTTAAACACTGAGGAGGAATTGACTTCCTTAACCGAGGTACATAATGGGATTTGTGGTTCACACTCAAGTGGTATGACCTTGGCCAAGAAATTGTTGAGGATAGGGTACTATTGGCCCACAATGGAAAGAGAAGCACATGATTATGTCAGAAGGTGACTACAATGTCAGCAACATGGGGACCTCATCCATGCACCAGCTCAAGAGCTCCATCCGATTGTCACACCATGGCCCTTTTTTTAGTGGTGGCTCGATCTCATTGGAAAAATCACTCCCACCTCATCTAGTGGACACAAGTTTAGCAGCACTTGCCACTGAGTACTTCACCAAGTGGGTGGAAGCCATTCCCATGACATACATCACCGGAAAGTAGATATCAAAGTTCATCCTAAACTACTTAATTTGTCGTTATGGTGTCCCTCAAGCCATTATCTCAAATAATGGGACACCTTTCAAGAATCAAGATGTTCATTACTTATGCCACAAGTTCAAAATCCAACATCGCTTTTCAACTTCGTACTACCCTCAAGGCAATGGCCAAGTTGAGGCTACAAATAAGACCATCCTAAAAATCCTCAAGAAGAAGATCAATGAAGTTGGTCATGATTGGCATCTCCAATTGAATCTTTCCCTATGGGCCTATCGAACCAGCATCTGCACATGAACAGGTGCCACCCCATTCTCCCTGGTCTATGGATCAGAAGCCATATTACCCATTGAGATTGAGCTCCCATCACTGACAATACCACTATAGAATCTCATCACGGATGAGGAATATTGGGTGTCAAGATTAAATGAGTTGGAATTGTTGGATGAGCCGCACATGGATTCCTTAAACCATTTTCAAGTATACCGAAACTATCTCAAGCGGATTTATAACAAGAAGATTTGAGGTCGGACCTTCCAAGTAAGAGAATTGGTGTTGAAGGAGAATCAGAAGAACGTTCCAAATCCAAATGGAAAGTGAAAGTTTGAACCCAATTGGTTGGGACCATTTATCATCATAGCAAGCTACAAGTCAGTGACATATCAATTGTCAACACTCAAAGGGGAACCTTTGCAAGAGCCCATGAACAACTCCACCTCAAAAAAATTTATGCCTAATCTTGTAGGGTATAAAACCAAAAAAAAAAAGAAAATGTCCTAAGAAAATGGTCACCTTGATGAAAACCTGGCAAACAGGCATCTTGGTGACAACAAAAAAATCAATAAATCAAAAAAGTCCAAAAAAATTAGAAAAAGGATTAAAAACAGTAAAGAGAAAAATCATCCTCTAGTGAAAACCACTTCGGTGGCACTTTGGGCAAGTACCTTGGTGAAAACCTGGAAAATAGGCACCTTGTATAAATAAGCACTTTCCATCCACAAGGATCTCCAATGCTTGTTCTCCATCATCCATCCATTAAGCCTCCATCATCCATCGCATTCCATATCTCCATCCATCATCAATTTGCGCCTGCATCATAGCTTGGTCCTGTGTTTGCCTCATGATCCCTCCTAGTACTACTCGGCCCATTATCAAGGTTAGTTTGTCCTGCCTCTATCGGAGTAGTCTATTGCATCGTGCTGGGGAAATGTTATCATTGGATCAGATTCATGTATGTTCTTAAGGTCCCTAAATCACAAAATCCAAAAACATCAAAATCTCAAAAAAATCCAAAAATAGGTCAAAAAGTTAGTAAAAAAAATCAAAAATAGAGTCATCTTGTCAAACTATGGGTCTCGAGCTCTAAATGTAGGAAAGGCTTGGATCTTTGATCATCCCCCGAGACACTTAGGGTTAGTCCTTCCTTTAGAGTCCGGCCATAATAAACTGGCAATCCATTTGTTCATATCTCATTAATAATCGAGTTTGTGTCAGTCAAACTACGTGGTCTCTCTGTGTATAATGTAGGCAAGGCTAATCTATTGATCAGCCCTCAAGGCCCCTAGGATAGGTCTTTAGGTTAGTCTCTTGGTCAAAATCTCATAAAACCCCAAAACATTTGAAATTTTGAAAATCAAAACATTTGTAAAATCTCAAAAATACCAAAAACAGCCTTAAAACATTTCAAAAACATCCAAATATTTGAAAATTCATCCCCATATCGCTGTCTCAGAATAAAAACATTCACCATAATAAAATGATCATCACCCATACAACCTTTGGTGAAACAATTGGAACAAGTAGTAGGTTAAAAGTGAAAACTCAAACGTTAAGGTCTCAAGTCTAGGTCAATACGTAAACAAGTTGGTCAACTCTTTGTGTCAATAGCCTATCATCCAATCAGTCCCAAATCAATCATCTGATATCATCATGTCCTATGATTTATCCTTCCTACAATGGACATCAACATCAGGAATCACTGTGGTTTAATCTTGGCTAGTGGTATTGAAGAACATTAGCTTGTTTGTGTGCTTTATCTTTGTCTTTTGGGTTATCTTATTTCTCTCATTTCAATGACCTCTCGATGATGTCCCGAATGAAGGGATTTAGAGAGAAAGAAATGGGGCAACGATCATTATCTTTTTATCTATTATGCTTGTTGGATATTCTTGGTTATGCGTGCTTTGTTTAGGTGTAGGGAGGATGTTTTAGGTGTCTTGTTGACCACATAGGAAGGCTCACCTTCCTATGCTTTGGTTCGAGATGTTTGGAATATCCAAACTACATTTTGAACAAGGTTTCATGTGTCAGGTGTGAATAGGAGTGCTTCTATTTGATTGTCAAGTCAAATTCAATCACACTAGGTGCAACACCATCCTAGTTCTTTATACCTTGATGCATCATGCCTATGTGTGTTATCAAACATAAGGTAAATGGCCCTTTTAAAGTTCCAACTCCTTGGTAAGAAAATCATCATCATCGTCATCATTATCGTCTTTTGACTTGATGGAGTCTCTTCCTTTCTTCTATCTTCTTTTCGCACTAACATGGTACCATGACAGTTAATCATGAATCATCGCCATTACATCCATCTTGCATCCATAAACCATTAGCATAATGCATATCATATCATGACATATATGAAACACTGATCATCTCACATCATTGCATTTCATCATCACATAATATAGATTGGTTATTCCAAGCATCTCATAAATCATACATGTGCATTCATTACATAAGCATAAAAAGGAACCATCAGCATAATGCATATCATATCACCTCATATAGGCATCATCCATCTCTACATGCAAAGGTATCCAATATTTTGCTGTTTAGATAATATAGATTGGTTATTCTAATCATTCAAAACCATCTCATTTGCATCATCATCATAACTATCCATACATCCATCTTGAACCTCTTTGTCACGAGATTGACCTTCAAATTGATTTTTTTTGGCTTGATCTCTCGAGGGGACAATATACCAGTATACTTCTTTCCACTGGGGCATCCAAAAAAAATTTAAAATATAAAATTTTGATCTTGGCAGTTTATTCTTTGAACCAACATAGCGAGTACTTTCCTTCAAAGAGGGGGAAAATGTAGACATGGAAAATATACTGACACACTTGATCCTGATTACTAATATTGTTTCAACCTTAATCATCTTCTTTGCTAGTCATCACCTTTCGTCCCTTGATTAAATAAACCAAATTTATCTAATTAGGTTGTCATCTCCTGTTAATTAAATAAATCAATCTTATTTAATTAATCCTCTAATCTCCATTTAATTAAATAATTCATTTTATTTATTCAATGTTGTGTAATTAATTAATTAATTATTACACTAGCATAAGTTAACTTAGGTCTTGCATTTTAATCATTTAGTCCTAGGTTGCAATCATTTAATAAATGGGATAATATTTCCTTCCTAGTTTGTGGGATAATATTCCTTCTAGAACTTATCTCAACATTTAATAATCATATAGATAGGGTTCACATGTTGTCAGATGTTGTTACATTATAACACTTGGCAACATCTCATGCATCTTAGGTTTTCTCTTTTTCCTTTATATTCAATAATTTTGTTCATTTGTAACATATCATTTTCATCATATCATATCAATTATATTATCATTAGAATCTTTAATCAAGATTCCATTGTTGTAACACACTTCTTGTGGTTGATTATCTTTCATGTATAAAGTCCTTCATTGAAGACTCAGAGCTTCCTGTGGGTCAAGTAACCATCATCTCAACAATTAAATCCCCCTTTAGGGTCACTCTATTAAAATTAAATCAATCTTTAATTTAATCTAACATCATCTCCTTTTTAATTAAATAAATCAAAATATTTATTTTAATTAAATCTAAATCATATTCCTCTCAACTTTGATTTAAATCAATCCAAAAATATAAATCAAATTGTCACATCAACTAATCTCCTTTTAAATTAATCAAATCTTGATTAATTTAAGTCTTAATCACCTTAATCATCTAGATTTTGCAACTTGCTCAATAAATCATTTCTTTTGATTTATTAATTCCCCTAATTACTTTCAGCATGGCATCAAAAGGGAATATTCCTCCAAGTTTGAAAATCTCTCCAAATGGATTTGTCCTTCCAACAAGGCATTCATTTCCTCTTACATGTCCTTGTGCATTGAGCCAAGTGGCATTTAAGTCATTTCTTTCTCCCTCCAAAATGTCATTTCACAAATTTGAAATTCCACCTAATATCATTTATTATGCACATTCACCAAAATGTGCTCATCCTTCCTCCATTCACATCTTGACAAGTGGAATTTGGGCATTGGATGTTGAATGATCCCACATTCCTCCATTTTACTCATTCTTCCATCTTGTTCCTCTATAAATAGAAGGCTCTTCTCATTTTAGATCCACAACTTAGAGCAAAGTTACTATATTCATATTTAGAGAAAATTCATCCATTTCCATAGAATTTTTCTATCATCATAGCTAGGTTATTACAGATTTCATCAAGGAAGCACATTTTTCATCATCATCAAGTGGATCAATCTTCATCAAGCTTGCAAAGGAGTTGGGAAAGGGCCAATTTCCACATTAAATTGGCACCAATTCCCCCATGGGATTGAGATTTTTCAAGCTTAAATAGGATTTAATATCTTTTCTTGTTTTGTTCTTCATTTCTTTCCTATTTTGAGCATTGCAGATGAATTGCATGGGGAATCTTAGTTCTAACTTGCATATGGATCTAATATTGTGTTGGTTTGCTATGTTTGTACAGGTCTAGGATTGGCATTCACACACCTCAATAAGAGAGAGTTCCCCTCTATAGGAGAGGATGAAATGAGGAACAAAACTATGAGAGCCAACAATCTCCTACCTAGATAGGCTCCACCTCAAAAGGAACCAGTAGTAAGAAAGGGGACAACCCACTGCCACTACAACAACCATCTCCACCTCAATAGGAGCAAACTCCACCTCCATAGGAGACCCCAATTGTAGCACCCAGTAAGAAGTCGACACTCTGGTAGAATGAAAACTCACCTTATCCCATGGAAACACGAGCAACAGGTACCACAAGAAGGCAATATGAAGTAGCCCAACCAACAGAAAATCTTGAGCTAGATCACCCACCAAAGGGAAATCACCCCTCAACCACAATAGAACCACCAAGATGGACTTTGATAAAAGCCCCATCAGAACCATAAAGTGCAAAAACAAGGGATTCAAAGCACCCTTAGCTCTCAACACAACTCCATCCATATATTGAAATGGAAAACCAAAAAATGTTTGCCACTCCAAAAGGACTTCAAGGATACCACCAACATGAGTCAAAAAATCCTCTCCAACATCAACCAGTAAAAGACCCAACATCGATACAATCTTACATAAACAACCCCCAATCACCAGATTGGCAATGAAAGAACCCACCTCATAATGACCAACTAAAACAAGGCACCACCAACATAGCCCAAGCTTCAAAGAGAAGAGCTCCATTAATTCATGAGTCCCAACAAAACCAAGGTCCCCAAGAAAGAAAGGATGCAAAAAAAATAGACTCTTCCACTCAAACTCAAGATAGCACAAGGCGATGCCAATAGTAGGAGAGGAGATCCCAAAGGAAGAGAAGAAGCCCTAGCAGAGATCAAGCAGCAGACTGAAACCCAAACTACCAACAACAAAGCAACTCTCTACTGCGAGGGACAAATCAAAAAATGAGCTACACACCAACGACAAAGTTGAACCACTCCCCCAACGCATAGGAAGAGACAAACAAAGGAGCCTAAACCCAACAGTAGAGGAGGCAAGAATAGAGTCGCACCAGTCCAAGCACGCCAAACTAGTACAGCAATCACTAACACTATCGGCCCAACTCTCAACCTTGTAGGGTCAAAAAGAACACCCAAAGCTGATTCACCAAGCCAAGTCACAAAGGGGATAAGGATGAGAACCAACCAGTTGTGTAACAACAATAAAGTCAGAGCACAAGGCAGAACGAGCTTCAAAGAGGGAGAGCATGCCAACAACATACACCCCACTCCACAGCCATTGACAAGAAACCAAGGGAGACTAGGCAACACAAGCCTCCAAACACCAATAAGTGGACAAAGCACATAAACCATAGTCTAAGCCATAAGAGCGACTAACCCTCCAAAGCAAAAATCTAGACCCTCCAAAGTAGAGAACAGGCCAAAGGAGAGGTAGAACACCAAAAAATCCTGAGACGAGCCTCTCCACCAATGAGCATCAGGTATGCAATAGATCCAATGTAAGTCATCAGGTAGAAACATTGTGCCAAGAAGCCAAGAAAGCCAGGCTCCCACAACAAAAGACAACCCCCCAAAAGGACAGGCATAAAAGAAAGAGTGCAACCCAGCAGCAAGGAAGGTCGCAGGCACTCAAGAGCAACATCATCGTCATCATCATCAAAATCCTCCTCACTAGCGCCAGCATCCTCCTCGCCAATGCCAATAATCACAGAGGAATTCAAATTCCTCTTATTCCCGCCCGAACTCACACTTGCCATTTTTTATTTTTTTATTGGATAGATATATGTACAAAAATAAGATTCATCCAAAACACACACATTATACTTTATGTATGGTTTTTTTAACATTAGTTATACTTGTACAATGTATGTAAAAATAAGATTCATCCAATATGATAAAAACAAATATTATTTCATAATTTATAAATATAATATGAAAAATGGAAACCTAATATTACATTAAAAAATCTTATAAAGAATATTAAGACTAGTTGTATTTGTATAATATTTAAAATATACAAATAGAATAATAATATTTTTATCAAAATATTTTAATATAAATTAAAGAAACTTTTTCTTCTTAAAAATTATGGGACATGCTTAAATTATTTTTTTACACTCAAAATAAAAAATATTTAATATGAAGTCAAGATTTATACATTTGTATTTTTAATGTGTAAATGATTATATCATCAAAATAATTCTTTAAAAATATATATATAGATGTTTATATAAAATATTATTCTCTTAAAAATTAACAGTCTACTTTTACAAAGGGAGCATATAATTCATGTTGCTATTCAATTATAGGGAAAAATAACATGACAATAAATTGGTACCAATAATTTAAAAGTATGCATA
This sequence comes from Sequoia sempervirens, assembly GCA_007258455.2. Classification (NCBI taxonomy): domain Eukaryota; kingdom Viridiplantae; phylum Streptophyta; class Pinopsida; order Cupressales; family Cupressaceae; genus Sequoia; species Sequoia sempervirens. Next base: position 1,997 of record VDFB02383809.1, on the reverse strand, counting down.
ATTTGTAATAATATGCTATTTATATTTTTTTAAATATTATAGATATAAAATAATAATAAATTTTGAATATTAATTTATATTTGAATTTTTATGTTATTATTATAAAAAAATTAGTTAAATGGGAGAAAAGGAATATAAAAATTTATGAAGGGTGTTTACAATATATTGAAAACATATTTTGATAGAAGATATATATATATATATATATCTTATTAAAAATTATTTTGATTAAAAATTATTTATCGAGTATATAGTTGGTAACCCCAACCTTTGTTTGATTGTACAATAAGTCACCAACTATGAATTCTTTGAATTTAAAATTTTAAAAAAAAAAATTATGGCTAATGATTTATATTATATGCTTAATAAATTCTCCAATGTTGGCTATAATGATGTTTGTCAAATGGTGGATATATACTAATGCAGTGATGGTGAATTTTAATGGCTAGTGGATTTAATGTTAATCAAAATTTATCTCACTTTCTTTGCTTGATAAATGTTTCCATGGGGGAAAATCCCTTTATAGTAACATCAAAAAAAAGGATTACATAAGATAGAAAACCAGACATCCCTAGTGTCACATTCTCATCACATACATCATACTTTGGAGAAGGCCACACTCCTCTCAATCTGGGGTGGGGAAAGGAGGTCCCCATTCTAATTGACATAGAAGTTGAATGTTTGCATATTTTTCTTCAACAACCCCTCACAAAATAGTGTGAAATCTTGGGTAGAAATCTTGTTCCTCTTGACTACAGTAGCATTAAATATACCTGCCAGCATCCCATGTACACAAGTCCAACCAAGCACCGTTGTAGCATTAACCTTTGTGACCAAAGCATTGGCCACCACCTCACCCCATGTCTCCGTGCCTATGATTTGCACCACATTTGTGAGTGTAATGATGGAAAAATGGTATGCCTTTTCCTTGCTTAATTTGGGCCCAAATAATTAATGATAAATTGGACTTGATATCGCCTTAATCTAGTGTTGTGATGAGTTTTACACATCCACATTAGGTTTTGGGCCCTTCTAAGCTAAATAAACTTAACTTTTCCCTAATTTAATGTTGTAAAGTGTATTTATTGACACCTTCACATTAAATTTAGGAGGCTTGTAAATTAAGTGGACCTAATCTAGTGTTGTAATGTGTTCTACACATTCACATTGGATTTAGGGAGCTTTTAGCTAAATAGACCCAATTTTGCCTTAATTATGTTGTAAAGTGTATTTATTCACACTTTCACATTGGATTTTGGGCCCTATTGCATTTATGGCCTTAATATCATCATTAATAAGCCCCTAATACCCTATACTATGTATCCCAAGAAATAATTTTAACCAAAACCAAACAATATCAACATATAAGCTTAATTTACACACTCCTTAACACTTTAGCCCTCAAAATAGGCCCTGCGGGACCCATTCGCCACTTTGGGTGAATGAGTCCCATCTAGGTGGGACCCATTCGCCTCAGCTGGTGAATGAGTCCCATTTGGCTTATTTTCAAGGTTTTAAGCAGGAAAAATTGGGTTTTAAGTTTAAAATTTATGAATGTCAACCTTTGGGATCTAATACACAACATATTAGATGGATTTCCTATATAAATGAGGTCTCAAATCATTAGTTCACATAATCCTACATGTTATCAAGTCAAGAAATCAAGAGTTAAGCATTCCAAGACTTCACAAGAGCATCAAGAGAGAATTTGAGGTCATTTTTAAGGCATTCAAGGGCAGAATTATTCATCAATTGTTGCAGCAATTCAAGATCCATCATCATGTCAAGGACAACAATAATCAAGCATTTTATTGAGCTATTTTTGTATGTCGCATTGAAGATCCAAGATCAAGCATTGTTCTACTCCTATTGTCAAGATCAAGATCTACATCCTTTATGGCCATTTCATGTTGAGTTGTAGATTTACAAGACATCATTCAAGGTATTATTTTCCATAATTCATGTTATTTGTTTTGTGTTTCATGCCTTCATTTCAT
>VDFB02383808.1:0-61134 GCA_007258455.2 Sequoia sempervirens | reverse complement strand
AGCGCATTGCACGGATGTCTACATGCCACATGGGCATCCCTGATAGAAATTCCCCCACTGATACTCAAAGCAGGGCCAAGTGGAATGAAAGTGGCAAGATTAGGTGTAATTAAGCCTTCAAACTTGGTTTTCTAAAGTGGAGAAGGAAAAACGGGGGATTTGCATAAGGGGTGAAAATTAACTCCTATACATAGTGATTTTGAAAGGAAAACATGCCACCAAAAAATAGAATATTTGAGGAAAGGTTTTGGCTATTTTTATCTCAACACAAAAATTTTGAGTCTTACAAGGAAGTTTTTTTAGGAAGGTCACATGGAGATCTTCAACTACGGTGTTAAAGTACATAAAACCCATCTTTAAGGACCCTCTAAGTTATTAATACTTGTGATTCGCCATTTGAATAGATGTAATTTAAGTTTGTAACTTGCACATATAAGCATGCCTTACACATGTTATTTTCATGTATAATTGTATTAGGGTAAATGACTTTATGGGTTGGATTTTTGAGATGTATAAATTAAGGAGATGCATCCCACCTTATCAATCACTTCACTTGATTCATCCATATAAATTTTAAAGCTATATTATCATTATTATCATTTACATACCTTGGATGTCCTATATATTAGTGTTCTTTTACATATTTTTGGAGTTTCTTAATGGTTTTAAAATATATTGGTAGAATTTTATAGTTTGTGATTATTTGTTACTATCAAGGTACATAGAGAAGGGTTGATGTCTTAAAATTGTCAAGCTATAATGATGTGGGAGCACCTCAAGGGTTAATAAATTTTGTATAATTGCATAACTCAAAGGGATTTTTTACATGTGTGATTTTTGTTCATTTGATAGATTTTATAGAGTTATACTGAGACCTTAGCTTTGTAGTTCTATCAATATTCTACATTAAGTCTAACCATGTATGTTGGGGTGGAATTTTTCCATTGGTTGAGTTGTGTTTTTTGCATGAAGATAGATGTTGAATTCACAGTCTTGTGGTAATTTTTGAAGAATAATCTATCATCTAGAAATTGTATAGTAACATAATTGAGCTTTATTTGCTTATATTTCATAATCTATCATCATAAAAAGTTTAATTATTTAAATTAGAGCTATTTTATTTTACTTAGAGGACATAAGGGATACATACCATGACTTGTGGTGAATAAAGAGGGCAATTAGGATTTCTTTTTTAGGTACAAATTTTAAAGAATGGGTTATTATTGAAGTGGGTGGTAACCACACAATAAAATTCTTGTGTGTGTGTGATGCTATAGGCAAGACATTAGAGAGATTTCTCAAATAAGTTTTGTACTTGTGTCACACTACATGTGATCCATTAGAGAGGTGGATCATAGAAGTTTTGTGAGTGTTTCTTTATAAGTATCCTCCAAAGAGGTGTATAACATAAGTTTTGTGTATGTGTTCCAACATAAGTGAGCTAGTAGGGAGGCCACTCATTAAGATCTTATGTGTGTATGTTGCACTATAAATGATCTACTAGGATGGTGTTTCATAGAGAAGTATTATTAATCCATCAAATTATAGGTTCATTATAGGAGAAGTGGCTCATAGTATAAGAATGAGGATGCTTAAAATTTTGTGTTACTAGATATAAGATATTCATATGTGAGAATCTTGAAATAAGTATGATTTATATAAAGGTTACATTGGACTAGAAGAAACCCATTTGAGAGGAAGAATAATGTTTCCTATAATGTTTTGGCATTGGATTAGGGTTAATTATAGAGTTTTGAAGATAAGATAGTCAACTAAAACCAAATCTTGTCTTTTAAAAAATCCTAATTTGTGAAGATTGTAGTTAGACACATTAGATTGAGAGATAATCTAAAAAATATTGAAGTAAAACTAATCCTTGCAATGTTAATTAGTTAGGAGGGTGAGTAGGTAGAATCTTTGAACTTCAGGTAATTTGTAGGAGGTTCAAAGTGCATATAAAGTATGATCTAAAATAATAAGTAACTTATAGGTTCTATCCAACAAGATGTAGAGTAGAGAGTTGATTTCTATAGGAAAAGTTATAGTCCTAAATTTGGATAGAACCTTAGAGAAGCAAAGGTAAAATAATAGGGAAAAGCTATTGGAGATGATGAAAAAAATACTATCCTAAATCTATAGATTTCTTAAAAAAGTAGACTGAAGTGATGTAGCATATCACGGTTGTTTCAATAAATCAAATCAATAATTTTGATATTTAAAAAGGGAGCAATATCCTGAGATGTGCTAGCACATGTGTAGTAACATAACCAACATTAGATGAAGAGAAAAATTAGTTGCTTGTAGGCAATAAGTGATCATTCTCAAGTAGAATGGAGGTATAGTAAAACAAGTGACTCTAAATATTATCAATTAAAAGATGCATTATGAATAGTAAGTGATTGATTATGGGAGTCAAGATATTGGTAATATTTCTTGTATTGAAGATGGATTAGATAATATGATTGATCTATTGAAGAATATAGTAGATACTTAATAAAAACTACTGAGAAGAATAGTGCCAATATTTGTAACTAGTATTGTAGCAAGGAAACTTGCTATAATGTAAGAAATTTGACTCTAACAAAAGGGAAGCTAGGTTCCTTTGAGATTAAATTCCACTACCTACACTCAAATTATTTTAACTAGCTAAAGTTCTTGAAGGTAAATAAACTAGTGAAAATATCTACTAATAGAAAAATTATTAAAATATAATTAACTATATGAATGGAAAACATAGACAATGAGGAACACCTATAATGTATAGATCAAGTTCCAAAATCCACATAACCTACAAACACAACAAGAAAATAAAATTATTTGGGGTGGTTTTTGGATTTTCCTTTTTCAAATCCTTACTTTGGTGTTTACACCACAATAAGCAAGATAGATAAAAAGAGAGATAGTGTGTATTCTTATTCTAAGTGTGTTTAGAAGTAAGAAAAATGATAGAATAAAATTATTTGATAAAGTATGTGATAGTCCCAAGGTGCTTAGGGGCACAATAAATGCTTGTAATAATAATAGAAACTATGAATATTTTACTTATAGGGGCTTGAGGAAGCCAAGAGAAAAAAAGACCTAAAAATAATGATCTGAGAGCATTGTAGATATTTGTAACAAGTTGTAGAGAGTTCTTTGTAAGATTGAGAGTGCAAGAGCCAAAAGAGAGAGAGCTACACTAAGAAATAATCCTTTGAAAATGAAAGATTAGTTTCAAAAATGAGAAGAGGAGGGAAGAGGAAGAGGTTGATGAGTTGTTACAAATCATTCTAAGTCATTTTTATTGACCTAGAAAGGTTACAATTGGGAATATGCTTATAATGAGCCTTTGAATGAAAAATTATTGTGGGATGCTAGCACTACGTGTGGATTTCCACTAGGCACTTATGTCTAGAAAAATTATGCTAAAAAGTGATGGGAGACAAGAAGAACATAAGGGAAACACAAAGATGACATAAATAAATGACCCTAAAAAATAAGGTCTGAGCACCTTGAGAGGGAAAAATATGATGTAATTGTTGAAATGAGCCTACAAAAATACTAACAGAATGGACACCAAAGTGGGCACAAAATATAGGTGAAATTCGAAGTGTACTCTATTTACAACCCTACATTTTCCCCCCAACTTTAGCGGTCTTAGCTTGGAGGATGAGGATTAATGGGGGTGTTATACACTTGGATAGAGATGAAGGTATGGATGTTGGATGGAGAGTGTATGTAGGTGAGGGATAAGAAAGAGACATGGATGGGGGATAGGACAAGTTTCCCTTGTCAAAGGTAGAGGAAGGATAAGCAATAGAAGATGGATTGATATTGGATGGGGATGGGGGGGATGGAAGTTTGGTACCAATACTAAGGAGGTATCTAACCATGGCCTCTATATAATTGTTTAAGTGATAGGTAGGGGGAAAATTGGTGAAGGCCTGGTGATTGGAAAATGGATTGGTAAAGTCATCGATATAGGAAGAGGTGGTGGATGTGGAGAGCTCATCTTGGTGCACAATACTCGTTATCATTATAATAGCCACATTTGGGTTGGTTGACAAGACTATCCTCATCATCATCATCAATGAATTGGGGTTTCTCTTGATTGTGATTTTAGGTATTTTTGGGGTAAGATGTGAGTTAATTATTTTAGATAGGGTTGGAATTGATGAGGGTGGATTAGAATAGATTAGATTAGATGGTTGGACATGGTAGACATTTGATTGAAAGAGGAAAGTTTGGGATTGATTATGGATGAGGAAGGAATTTAGGATGATGGATTAAAAATGGATTAGGGGTTAAATAATAGGACCTAAGGATGAGGATGGAGAATGAGATAATATTTGGGGTGAATAGGTGGAATAATAATTAGGTTGGATATAAAATTGGATTGAAATTTTTTACTAGAGGAACTAAGTTGGCTAGAAGATTGGATAAAAAATATTTTAATATATGAGGGATAAGGTTGGAAGGATTTATAAAATTTGTATGCATAGGGGATAATATTGTTAGGAGTATGGATTTTTTTAGATGATTTGGATGGATGAAGGATTGGATAAATATATTTTGATGAAAATATTGAGAGATTGATTGGATTGGGATGAAGGTTTTTCTTGCTTGACTAAGAAGTGGATTTGAAAGCTTACAAACAAACAAAGTGGTTTTAGGAATATTTAGAAGATGGGTATGCATTGGTTTAGCACAAGAAAAAACACCAAGTACTTACAAAAGTCCATATTCTTCAAGTGGGATTATTAACTTAATGTGGAACTACCAATAGAATTTAATCTATTAATATCTCACGATTTGTGTAAGGCACTTATCTTTCAAGAGTTGATACTTTTACACTTTTCCCTTTCTTCATAGACTTCTAACACCTTACCCAAAGAGTTTTTTATCTCTACTCATGGACATACATGGTGAGTAACTTTAAGCATGATACTATATCTTGTACCACACTAAACAATGGTCAAAAGGTCTTAAACTAGGATGAAAATGGTTGCTAGGGAGTCTTCTAAATACCTCAAGGGTACATGAGGCCCAATCCATAGATGGAAGGGAATAATTCCAAATAGTCAAGAGGAGAAGGTAACCCACTCTCCACCTTCACTTATCCAAGGTATAAAGTTCTTGGATATTTAGCCTAGACTAGAAAGATTCCACTTCCAAAAGAGGTGTCTTTCAATTCATCTCCTACTCTTTATACTCCACAGAAGCATGGTAGTTGAGGTCATCCCTTGGGGCAATGAAATATCCAAGCAAGCCTCCTAAAGGAAAAGAATTTTCTAGGTGTTTTTTATCCCTAAGATCGCACTAGGAAAGAGGAGAGAGCATACACACAAAATAGAAATCCTTGGGATCTAATTTAAAACATAAATAAGGAAATGTGATATTTTTTATCTCCAAGATCACACTAGGCACAATGAGAGAGCATACTTCTACACACCCCTTCAAACACAACAAACAAGATTCATTTACCTGCTACTCTAACTTTAGTGCCTAATTTAGTGAGAAAATAAAATCTTGGACAAACGATGCTACAAAACTATTTGTAGTTTAAAAAAATTAATCTTTGACTAGTGAAATGACAAGTTGTACCATTATGTTAGCTGGCCAAAATAAGTTAACCAAAAACATTAAATCTTAAGAAACTAGAAATTGTAATAGGGGCACAACTCAATGAAACACAAGTGATACAAAATTGCATAGAGGTGAACCTTTATGGAATACAAGTGTGGTTTTATAGAAAAATATTAAAACTACTAAACATAAGTGTTAATGTAGTGAATAGAGGTCTGAAACTAGTGAACAAAAGCACTAAAATGACAAATAGAGGAATGAAAAGACATAAGAACTTATCATACCTAAGAAAAAAAGGCACAACTTTGTAAGACACGGGCATTGAAAGTTGAAACCTAGACAGGTCAAGAACACAACAAAAGTGTGGTTCTGTAGGAACTCAAAAAATAATTGTAAAAGCGAAACTTAGATAAAAACTAAAAGATAATCTCTACAACTAGAGATTTTTAGGAAATAACAAAAACTTGTAAACACCAAATTGACAAAGGAAACCCTAGGAATAAATGATAACATGTCCAAACCCTAAAAACCATAAAGAATAAATCTTGAAACTTGTAAAGCATATTAGATAACCTACAAAACATGATGTTAAGAAACCAAAAGTATGCATAGCAAAACACCAAGGTTAGTAGGAACCCTAAGACACTAAGAACAACTATTTAGAACACAAGCATGGTTATACATAACATCTAGATAGGTTAATGTAGGTGCTTTAGTTTGAAACCTAAGCATGAAAGGGACAAATGTAAGCATTGAATCTAAAAATGGAGGCATCAACTTGGAGAATGCAAGCGCCAAATCATAGTGGAAAGCCTTGAAACATAATCTACAACTAGAAACTAAAAAAAACATATGTAAACAAGGTTAAATTAGGGATTTAGATCCCACTGGGAATGCCAAAATGAAGACAAGAAAAATGATTAAAGGTAAATAAAATAGAAGATAATATAACACACACAATACCTTCATTTAAAACCCTTATTTCTCCTAAGATAGAGTTGAAGTAGAGTGCACCCTATCTCCACTTGAGTCTCTTTGATGTGTTGATGGAGGAATATAGTTGCTTATGAAACCAACAACATGATAGTAGGATTGATATGTTGAATTATCAAATGGATAATATGATGGTATGATGAAGATAAATAGATAGAAAATGCAGTAGAATAAGGGTATGATGGTAGAAGATTCAATAGAAATTTGGATAGCATAAGGATATGAAGATGGAAGATTCAATAGAAAATTCAACAACATTACAATATGATGAAAGTGGATGCTCAAATGGGATGAAAGGCCTCTCATTTATGGAATTTCCATGAGGGAAATCAAGGGCCAAGATACATTGGTTAATGGATGGCTTGGATTGATTGAGAATTAGGTTTTAGCTCATAAGTTGTAATCATGTAACAAGTGTCACACGAGGGATAAGGCTTAAGTTTAGGTTTCAATTAGGGAAACACTAGGACATATCCTTATGTGAATGGTTGAGATTTAGAGATGTATGAAATAGATGGCTAACATGCAAAGCTAGTTTTACTTTTGTGGCAAGTGCTTAGATTCAATGAATTTAGTCAAGGACTTAGTCATGTGACTCTCAATAAAATTATTTAATTAATTTTGGAGAAGGGTGATGTCGAAGGATAAATTAATTAAATAAATATAAAATATTTTATTTTATTAAAGTGGTGGATAAAGGTGAATGATAAATTAAATAAATAAATAATATTTATTTAATTAATGTGGGGATAAAGATGAAGGATAAATTAATTAAATAGATAATAAATATTTATTTAATTAATGGTTAGGATAAAGTAAATTCAAGTGTGCTTGGATATGGTTAGTTTTAGGTGTCTACAAGTCCTTCCATATATTTTTTGATTTGATTACCTTAAATTTAGTATTTCTAACCTATTTGAATGTTCCCAAGGACCAATTGAATGTGTCAATGATTATGTCATATGGTTCCAATATTTTTTCTCTAAAGCACATCATCCCTTGCATGATTGTGAATTACAAAAAATATATATCATTTGAACAATTATCAATATTGTGTACCTCAACAATTTTACATCTTTCATGAACCTCTGTGTATAGGTGAAAATATTGAATTGTGTCTTGTTATAGGTGGCATAAAGCTTATTTTAGTTTTGATTTTAGGTTTTTCATAGATTTTACATAAAGAGGGAAGACATAGAAGACACAATAACAACCTATATTATTCATATGAGAGTGTTTTGCCTTGAACTCACCAATATACTAATCTTGCTTGTAATTAGTGTTGGGCCAATATTTCATAACACCAACTATGGAGGGTTGGGACCATATGTATAGCCCACTATCTTATCTCTAAGATTGAATGTGGTGAGTAAATTCCTAGGGATAATCACTTACCAATGCATCAAAAGCTATAAATGGTTGATGATTTCCTATTCTAAGTTTAAATGAAGCTCAACTAAGAGAGTCCCCAATATATCTTGTAGTACATGAGGCCTAGATCTATGATAAAAAAAGGTGTTATCTAAGGGTTTTGTATTGGTGTGATTAAAATACTTCATATTATGGTGTACTTAAAACACACAACTAACTAACCAAGAATGACAACTCCTGAAAGTAATTTATATATCCTAGTAGAACACAAGGTTTGAGCAACACTTAGTGATGAAATACAAGTTGTTAAATACTTAAGAAATAAAAAGTAAAGAATTCACATTGTTTCTAATTTTGAAGATTGTCATGTGATTTAAGGAAAGGGCATACATAGATGGGTTTGAGAAGTGAAAACAGCTACACTATTTTTTATTGTCAACTTTATCTTGTAATGCAAGAGGAGAGAATATGTGGCTCAGTCATACATATAATAATAAATTAAATTTAGCTTGGAGGGTTGGTGTAGTTGGTCAAAGGCATCTGATCTAGGTTTGTGATGTCCCGGGTTTGACTCACCACCTCAGTCTACTTGATGGCAGGCGCTTATGGGTGGCGTCCATCATCCCCGAGGGACTAGTTTCACTCCACTCACCCCAACCTATAGATCATGTTGGGCCGCAAGGACACCCCTGGGTTATAAAAAAAAACAAAAAAATTAATTTTGATTATAATTTTAGAATGTTTTCTTCTGGGGTCTTCATCTAGTATGGCTGCAGAAGAATTTATAGTTTTTGAAATCAAGATCCTTTATTGTATGAGACTCAATTGATATAAAATATTTTTAAAAATGCATTACATTTAAAATAAATATGTTTAGCCAATAGTGGCATGGTGTGATGGTTAATTTGTGTTTTCATTCTTTCCGTCAAGGTTTAAACCCCATTGGGGTGTAATTGTTGAGAATTTATATTGGGGATGAGGTCCTATGTTTTTTATCTCACTAGTTCATAGCTCTAAGTCAAAAGAATTTACCCTTCTTAATAAAAAAAATGTTTAAATAATGATTAGTTACATATAATAATTTAAAAATAATTATTCATTTTAAAAATAAATTTAATCAAATTTCTACTTAAATGGTGTCTCTATGTAAAATAGTCTCCATGGTAAGAAAAAATTAAGTCAACCCATATGATAGCCCATTTGACAACGTAACCCCTTTTTGAACAAATTCCATGAAAAGACTTTAACTCCATATTTCTCTCATGAAATTTTGAAAATAACCTTTGGTATGGTTTCCAATGTATTTGGTATGGTTAAAGAGATTACTAAAAGAAGATGTCCATTTTCTTTCAACAAACCCCTTGTCTAGAATATTAATAATGTATTAATTACTAGCTCCTATATAAATGTATTGTATAAGCATCACAACTTGAACAAGATCAATGATTTGCATTGTAGATAACATGTTTGTCCCTAAAATTTTTGAATAATGAAGTGCTAATGGAAGCATGAGCATGATGTTTCTAGAAGGATTCATAAAAAGCATTATCATTGGGAATTTCTATTACTATAAATGATCCTCTACCTAAAGTTACTAGGAATTTCCATTACTATAGATGATCTTCTTCACTAGTATTATTGTCCAAATCTTCTAATTTGAAAATATATCTGACTATATGATCATTCAAGGTCATTTATCTTCATGGAATTCTATCAAATAATTTATATGCCTTTCTCTTCTTCTAAAATTTCCATTCATGTTCTAACTTGTAAGGTATTGCAACCACAACAACTATAATGCTTTGAAAACTATCCATGTTTGCCTTGAAGTTGTTAGTTTTATTTGAAGGAAAAAAAAAATCAAAATCTTATCAACAAATTCATTTTGTGCAATTTTCTTGCAATTACTACATTCCATGAAATAACATTTCTTTGAGGTATTATGTCGAACTACTTGCGGTATTTTGTATATGCTTGGGAATTTTGTATACATGTCTACCAAGGAAGTTGCAATTATAACTTATGAAAAATTATTTCCAATCACCTTAGTGTCTTCCCATACCCTATCAAAAGGCTTCAATTTTTGGACAAGTTCTAGAGCTACCTAGTAAAGCTTGTGGAACTCAACTTTACAACTTCCAACTCCATTTGCTTAAGCATTTCTAACATTCCTTCAACAAATCCACTTTGAGATTACCCTGCAATCATTGTATTTTATGGGATAACATCTCTTTAAAGGAATTTTCCTGTAGCCCATGCCCTTATGTATTTGCATACCCAAAACCATCATACTGGTGTGGGCAAGGAGGATTCTCTTAACTATTGTGAAATTTTGGTTTTATATCTATAAATTGTTAGGGATAAAGGTGAACATCACAAATGAAAATCTAAAAAATAAAATTACAAATCTGAAATTAAACCTTTATGATCATGAAAACCATTCATTCAAAAGAGTTTAATTATAGAATACCATTAATGGAAGTTATGACAAAAAAATGATCATATAATAAAATAAGCAAGCCACATAGAATCAACACTTAACACATAAATTACATGGACAATCCCTTTAGAAAAAAACTACATAGGAAAGAGGCCAATATTGTATTAATCTTCAAATACGAGAGATATATACAACAATCTTCCCTCTACTCCCAATTCTAATAGCTTATGTATACTTGTAAAAACACTTATATATGTACACCATCCAATAACCCCATATATAGAGATGTAGAGAAACCTTATGGGCCCAAAATGGGTGGCCAAATTCTCCTCTTTAATTATCCAAGCCTTGTCCATTGGTTTTCCCTTCTTGGAATGTGAAACAACATTCAAATTTCCCTCCTTTAACTCTCTTTCCTAGGTGCCCAACTTGAGAATTTCAACAATCACCTTTTATTTAATTATTTTGTATTTTATTACCCCTTTTCTAGGCATCCACATGAGGGGATAATAAATTGTGCACACATAATTATTAAATTACAATTATCCCTTAACCTTTTCTTTATGAATGCATCTGCAACATATAATTGAGACATTGATATAATGTCATGGGATTTACAAGGTTGATAGCACCTTATCCTAACATTCTCCTACTTGAAATCATACATTATAAATACATCCATAGAAATGAAAAAAGATCAAGTACTAAGAACAAGGCTCATGGCCTCCCTGCACTAGCAAAAAAAATAGTGATAATAGGCTTGTTCAATGGATCTCCAAATTCTCTTTGGTTTCCACCTTCTTCATCACAACCTGCCCATTTTCAATAATTTCTCCAAAAAAATGGTATTGAAAATCCACATTCTTTGTGTTAGCATGATACATTGGATTATTTTCCAAACAAAATGCACTTTAACTATCACATCTAATTTGAATGATCCTACAATCAAATCCAATACCTTCACATAACCTTTGTAACCAAACTACCTCCTTGGAGGCATGTGTAGCAGACATGTACTCTGATTCAATAGTGGAGAAAGTGATTGTGGGTTGCTTCTTGCTCATCCAACTCATTGCACCACCAAAAAACACATAGCAACTAGTGGAGCTTAGAATGTCAATATCATTGACCCAATATACATCGGTGTATCCCTGTATATCCAACATCTTATCAATCTTATTAGAATCAAAATAAACCAAAAAATAATTAGAAGTACCTTGCAAATATCTTAACACCCTTTTGACATAATTCTAATGTTCTCTTCATGGGTTAGACATAAACCTTCTTATAACTCCCACTGCTTGGGAAATATCTAACCTAGTGCATACATTGCATACATCAAGCTACCAACTGCACAAGTATAAGACACGTTATTCATTTCCTTAAAATAATCCTCAATTTTGGAGTACATGTCTAATGTAAGCTTCATTCCAATAGGTAAAGGAATATCCATTGGCTTATAAGTGTAATCTTGTATATAATAGTCTCAAAATACTTACTTTATGTCAACCAAATATTTATGCTACCTCTATCCCTCTTGTTTTCCATTCCAATTATTTACCTTGTTGTCCCTAAATCCTTCACTTGAAAAGCACCTGAAAGTTGAGATTTAAGGTTGCTAGTTCCATTCCTTTTGTGTTAAAGAAAAAAATATATCATCCACAAACAAGGAAATGATTAGTATCCAATCATCAATACATTTGACATATACACAATGATTTTCCTCACTTCTAACAAAGTCCAATTTCATCACAAATGAATCAAAAATTTTACACCACATTCGACGTGATTGCTTCAAACCATAGAGAGACAATTTTAACCTACATAATAGATGTTCCTTTCCTTTTATGTCAAAACCATTTGGTTGTTGCATAAATATTTCCTCTTTAAGATCTTCATGTAAGAATGCAGTTTTGACATCCATTTTATCTACGTCAAAATTATATTCTATAGTAATTGATAAGAGAAATATAATCAAATAAATTTAGCAATAAGAGAGGAAATCTTACCAAAATCAACTCACTCTCTCTAGGAGTATCCCTTGGCCACCAGTCTATCCTTGTACCTCTCCAATGAATGGTTTGCTCCAAACTTATTCTTGTAAATCAATTTACAACCAACATCCTTCCTTCCTTTGGGAAAATGAGGAATATATGAGGTGTTACATGAATCTAGAACCATCATCTCCTCTTTCATAGCCTCTTTCCAAGACTCACCTTCTTTTGAAAGAATAGCTTCCCTATAGGCCTTGGTTCATCATTATGGTGGGTTGTATCTATTAATTTAATTTTGTTGCCTTAAGGATCTTCTAAAGGGTGGAGTATGGGATTCTACTTCTTTTTCTTTCACATGTTCTTCTTCAAGTTCTTCCTAATTTACCTCTTTATTTTGTTGAGAACTCCCACTATAATCCTCATCTTCCTCTCCATCATGTTCCTCATGTTCTCGTTGCAGGGAAACCGTGGACATCCAAAATGAACATCTAAGATCAGTAGTGCCTTTAATTACTTTCAAAACCATTAGCTTACTTCAAAGACACATACTACTATGCCACAAATCAGAAAATGGTATAGTTGATTTCACACATTAACCCTCCTGAGAAAAACTCATGCAAATACAGCCATTTTCAACAACATGCATCAAACAGATTCAACTTGCAGAATCAACCAACATGAAAGACAAAATATATGAACACACAAATTTACATGGGGAAAACCCTTTCGAGTAGAAAAACCCACACTCCAAAAGGATCAAGCCATTGTAATATTCAGCAACAAATAGAGTTACAATACAATTTTAGGCTCATAGCCTTTACAAGAGTTTTCATCTTGTTCCATCTAGAGAATATAGACAACATAACCATTTAAAATTTTCACACTATTACAATACCCTGACATAGGATATAGTGCAGATACTTCTCCTCCCTCCTTCTCTCTACATTTTTTTTCATGGCACTCTCTAAACCTTCAATGTTACTACAACACTCATTTTATCCAATGGTTCTATGTCGACCAAGAAAACCAACCAATTCCCAATTGTCAATCCAACCATCAATAGGTTCCATCCAATCATCATTTTCCACCTTAGCATCCATTAGGTCCCATCGAGACATTCTACGTGCAGGTCACCAAGTTAGTCGTTGTCATATTGGGGGAAAACCAATTCATCTCCCACTGATATAAGGAAGTATTGTTGACGTACCGTCATTGCCTACACCATCGCCTATCGGAGGGACACTCATAAAGGCTCCACCAATACCAACATCTCTTATTGATGAACCACTCCATTATTTCATTGGTGGGACAAGCTTCAATGTCCCACCAAAGACACAACTTCCCACATATGAGGATCCAATTCTATGTATCAGGTTGTCGATGTCATAGCTCATAGACTCCTACCAATGATTTCATCTCCACCTGACAATTCTTTACCACCATATAATTCATTGTTCCATCTGACCATCTAGGAGACTCAAGACAAAGTCCCATTGACGACACAAAGTCCTACCAATGAGTGACCAAGGAAAGACATCGGGCTATTGCAGAGACTTCTTGGAGACTCTCCCCGAAATGACTAACTCCTACCAATAGAACACAACACCAAAGTAAGTTGTTAGTGCCAAACTGTGGAGGTCATTGGAGCATCGGGGGGACTAAGAACAAGGTCCCACCGATATGAGGAATTCAGGCCGATAAGAGATGGATACAAAACTTCCAGGAGTATATCAAGCCAATAATTTAAGGCACAAATCCCAACATACTCCCACTTGATGAAGAACTTATTGGCTTCTCCCAATCAAAGATCGAAGTCCCTATTTCTAAGACATATGTAACAACATTCAAAATTTTCACCACCTTTAGCAATTGTTCTAGCCATCCTCCAAAGGAAAGAAACTCACTATGGCGTATATGCAACAGTCTAAAAGAAAACCATCTCCAATCCCAACTTATAGCAATGATTATAGCTCACTTCCACCACTCCACTATGCTCACAGCTTGTATAGAAGCACCAACTTCAAGGCCCCAAACATAACACAATCGTGAAGCCATTCTCTAGAAACAAGATATAACACTAGCTAGAACAACAACCAAAAAACTAATTGTTCCCATCCAACTGATCAACCCACACAACTGAAAGTAGCACCCACAACAAGTGCTGACCATCCAATCTCTCATACCTTCAAGGTATCCACATTAGTAAACTCATGCCACCTACATATCCAACCCATCAATATCAAAACAATCCCCATGTTCCAACCAATCAAAGAAGACAAAACACATATGGGAACTCCCATCGCATGGGTAATGCCAAATCTAAAAGGTCAAAGACATAACAAGTCTACCAATGGAAACACATAGAAAGTGTAATCATGTAGTACCAAGGAAACATCCACAGTGATATGCACAATCTATAAATCAATAACTTGCAAGAACAATTCTCACCACTAGTCTTCACAAATCTCCCAAGTTCTTCAAACCCAACACAAGAAAGAGATAAAGAACCTCCAAGTTACCACCCAAGAACTTAAGTGAAAACAACAACTCCAACCAAATCTCAAACCAATGTAATATGAAATCAAACCTCTAGGAAGATAACCAAGACCAAAGAGAGAAAAATTGCACATCATATACTTGTAGAACATCCCTCTAAATACACCTCTAAATGCCAACCTTGACAAGTATGATCTCCTTCAAA
This sequence comes from Sequoia sempervirens, assembly GCA_007258455.2. NCBI lineage: Eukaryota > Viridiplantae > Streptophyta > Pinopsida > Cupressales > Cupressaceae > Sequoia > Sequoia sempervirens. The sequence continues at coordinate 46,070 of VDFB02383808.1, read as the reverse complement.
ACACCCCAAAGAGAACAACATAACAACACCCAACTTTTCAATCTCCAAGATCAAACACAACATATATATATATATATATATATATATATATATATATATATATATATATATATATATATATATATATATATATATATATATATATATATATATATATATATATATATATATATATATATATATATATATATATATATATATATGTATATATATATGTATATATATATACATATATATATATACATATGTATATATATACATATGTATATATATATATGTATATATATATATACATATACATATATATATATGTATCTATATATATATACATATGTATATATATATATATGTATAGGTATATATATATATGTATATATATATATATCAAGTAATTAATATGGATGTAAGCTTCTCAAAGAAGATCAAACCACTCAATTTCCCATCTCAGGAAAACAAACCCATAAAGCATTTGCTAACTATTATTATCAATAGAATATATCATAAACTCAAATTCACAAGGAGATAACCATGTTGTCCATCTTTCACTATGAATCCTCCAAAACCATTAAACAGTAGTTCAAGATCCATATCATGAAAGAAAGCATAGAACACATCTAAAAGATATAATGGAAAAATACCTCTCAAATAGACTTCACTGTCAAGTAGACCAAGAGTGGGGAATGAGAATTCTCCACCAAGATATACAAGCCACCATGACTCATCCAAGAGTGATCTCCACATTGGTCTCTATTGAACTCGCGTCCAACAAAGGTGTAGGCTCCTCGAACTTGCTGCTGAAATCTTCATTAGGAGTAACCATCAATAGCACTTCTCTCATCTCAAGAGAATTACAGCCTCACCTTATTATCTATGTATCCATGAGCACCTAAAAACAATCATTTCATACTAAAATCCAATCCGCATCACTGCATTATCATGAAGTTCTCAAGCATACACCCAAAACATAGAGAATCTCCAGACCACTATCAAAGCTCCAAACATTTGAACTAAGAACTTATCATGACATCATTATCTTACCATTCCCCTTAGGAGATACCATGCTCCAAGTTATCTTACCATGGTCTCAAGAGAAATTCCTCATGCTAAAACTCTAATGCACAATCAAGAGTATAACATGACATGAAACAACTCTAAACCAGCATCACCTATCAAGCACCACCAACACCTCAGCCAAAGACTCCAATCACCCTCCATTGATACAAGATGTTACACATCCTCAAATAGTGTCCATGCAAATATGAAAGAACCCTTCTACAACAACAGGATCTAAGAGTCCCTCCTAGTAACATCTACAACACTAAAGAAGATCATTCACCACCAAGTGATGAATCCACAGTCACTGCTAAAGCTCCCATTGAACCGTGACACCCAGGATCTCCAAGAATCATGAAAAAAAATATTCTAATCTGAAAAACCTCAAGTCCACTCAACAACATGTCCATATGACAACAATACCAAGCAACACTAAGATCTCTAGACCAAGCAGAAAAAACCATCACTGTCAAAAGGAAAAAAAAACTAGTGTACCCAAGATATCCATGGCATTGTGATACACATGCTACAGGTCACCATAGCTGACTATTCAGGTAATCTACATCATCCATCCTCTCATCCCGAAGCAACCACACCAATGCACAAGTGACCACAGACAAGGCCATCTAACAAATCTGCACCATCACAGAATCAAACCTCGTGGATATTGAAAATCCACTTCTGAGTTGTCCCACAACAAACATGTACGTAAATACATCCCACAACATTGTTCAACCCAAATTTTCAATCAATGAAACATGCAAACCCATCATCACATTAGAAACTGCAAACTGATATCTCAAGGAGAATAACAACATGGACAACTTGAGTCAAACACTAGATCAAGTTCAAATTTAATTTTCCAATCATGTCCATAATGAACACCATAGTCAAGGGAATTCATTAAGCACCACCAAAAAAAATCTAAGTGACTATACACTTACCAACACTCCCATTTAGATAAGAAACCTAACCTCCTCTCACCATGCATGCAGAACTTCAACTATCTCATCCAGTAACACCCCACCAGCTAGGGTCTAGAAACTATTTAATAGCAGCTCAACAAAGCTGCAAGTTTTTCTTGACCATGTAAAACCTATAAAATCACTATGTTTATAAAACACCCATGCACACCCATCTCCATTGCACATATGGACAACTCAAAATTCTGCATACAACCATCACACTTAACCAAAATAATGGAATAACATGAATATGCATAACCATAGATTATTTAAACAAAAATCTATAAAACCCCTTCAAATGCAAAGAACATGAATCTGAGCCATGCAAGTACAAGGAATCCTTAAAAGGAAAAATTAGTACAGGAACTCCAGGCCCATTCTAGACCAATTCCATAACCACCAACATGCACGTGCATACAAGAGAGCTAGGCTATTAAGAAGTTTTTAGATCACCCAAAGATCAACTTCATAGCCTACATGCAATCAAGGTAACAGAGAATAATGCCTTCAATACTAGGGCAAAGCACCTAGCACAAGCACAATACTTCATGGCTGAATAACAACTCAAGCTTCTCCATATCATTGGGGAGCCTCTCACATAGACACCCAGTATGAATAATTTTGTTACAACACAACCATAAGCATAAACTCACACCCCTTGCATCAGGATTATTCACATTCAACTAGGAGCCTCAGACCACATCATTACAATATGATCAACTCCAATTTCTCCATCTTCAACATCCTTCATGTTGTGTTTTTTCTCTTAAAACAAAAAGATCAAGGGCTTCTACTCACGAAAGGAAAAATCATCAGTTGACTCCTTCAGATCCCCTCAAGCTTTCTAGGATAAGAAATCTTTACAGAAGAAATCCACATAACTGAGAAACACCAAGAATTTTTACATGCAAGCCACATGTGAGTCCATGCAAGTACATGCAACACACATGCAAGTATATGCAACTCACAAACCTGCACATGCAAGCAAAAGAAAATCTCAGGAAGAAGGCTCTAATACCACTTCTAAGGAAATCGTGGACATCTCAATATGAACATCTAAGATAAGTATTTCCTTCAATTACTTTCAAAAACATTAGTTTACTTCAAATACACATACTACTATGCCACAAAATGGAAACAGGAATAGTTGATTTTCCACATTAACCCTCCTGAGAAAAGCTCATGCAAATACAACCATTTTCAACATGTATCAGAAAAATTCAACTTGCAGAATCAACCAACATGAAAGACAAAAGATATGGACACACAAATTTATGTAAGGAAAACCCTTTCAAGTAAAAAACCCCACACTCCAAAACAATTGATCCATTGTATTATTTAGCAACAAACAAAGTTACAATACAATTTCAAGCTCATAGCCTTTACAAGAGTTTTCATCCTGTTCCATCTAGAGAATACAAACAACATAATCATTCAGAATCCTCAAATTGTTACAATACCCTCACATAGCATACAATGTAGATACTTCTCCTCCCTCCTCTCTACATTTTTTTTTCATGGAACTCTCTAAACCTTCAATGTTAATGCAACACTCATTTTATCCAACGGTTCTAGGCCAACCAGGAAAACCAACCAATTCCCAATTTTTGATCCAACTGTTAATAGGTTCCATCCAATAATTATTTTCCACCTTAGCATCCATTGAGTCTCATTGAGACATTCTACACAGGTCACCGAGTCAGCCATCGTCATATTGGGGGAACACCAATTCATCTCCCACCAATACAAGGAAGTCTCACTGATGTACCATACACCGCCTACACCATCAACTAATCAGAGGGACACTCATAAAGGTTCCATCGATAGTAGCATCTCCTATCAATGAACCACTCCATCATTCCATTGGTGGGACAAGCTTCAATGTCTCACCAAAGACACAACTTCCCATTGATGAGGATCTAATGCTACATATCTAGCTATCAGGGTGACAACTCATAGACTCTTGCTAACAATGTCATCTCCCACCAACAAGTCTTTACCACCATACAAGTCACTACTCCATAAAACCATCAAGGGGACTCAATATAGAGTCCCACCGATGACACAAAGTTCTACCGACAAGTGACCAATGAAAGACATCAAGCTATCATAGAGACTTCTTGGAGACTCTCGCTGACATGACTAACTCTCATCAATAGAATACAATGCCAAAGGAAATTGTTAGTGCCAAACTATGGAGGTCATCAAATCATCGAGGGGACTAATAAAAAGGTCCCATTTATATGAGGAAGTCGAGCCAATAAGAGATAGAAACAAGACTACAAGGAGTATATCAAACCAATAATTTGAGGCACAAATCCCAACACTTGTTCTTAAACATGTGTATCTTCATGATTCAATCCAAATTACATTTTTTTACCTAGTCTTTTTCTTTGGTTGTCTAGGAACATGAATAGCTCTAAGTTCCCTAAAAATAACATCTTTAGAAAAAATAATTGATTAGGTTAGTGGATACCAAATCTTGTAACATTTTATCGCAAGGCCCTAGTTTGATTGGCTAAATGTCTTGTTGCAAGAAAGAGGTCATGAGGTCTAGTCTCCCACCATCCCCTTAGTACCAAAGGGTGTGTCATGCTAGCATCACCGATCACGTGAATTTTTTTTACCAAGCATACTACAGTTTATAGGGGGCTACTCGATTCTTGCAATCTAAAAGAAAGAAAAACTTGAAATCTTTTACATTCTCACCATATCCTATGAAGATGCATTTTTGAGATTTTAGATCCAACTTAGACCACTTTTCCTTTGGCACATGAACATAAGGCTCACAACCAAAAACCCTTAAATGTGAAATAGGTGGATTTTTACCTGCCTGCATCTCATAAGGATTTTTATCAAGAGCCATGCAAGGAGATCTATTAACCAAGTAATAGTAGTACAAACAACTTCTACCCCAAAACATATGTCTAGTTGTGCACCACTTAGCATACTTTTGGCTCTTTCCATTAAGGTTTGATTCATCCTCTCTTCCACAATATTTTTCTCGGGTGTATATGAAGTATTCTTCTTCTTGATTATACCTACATATTTACATAAATAATAAAAACACTTAATAATAATATTCACCTCCATTCTATGATCTCGACACCTTTATTTTACAATCTGATTTCTTTTCCACTAACGCTTTAAATTCTTTAAACTTAGCAAACACTTTATATTTATGATGCATAAAATATACCTAGGCGTATCTTAAGGCATCATCAATGAAGGTTTCATAATATTGAGATTTACCAAGAGAATCAACATCCACTAGACCAAACACATTTGAACGAATGATTTCTAATTTTCTCATTGCTTTATAGTTTCTATTGGGAAATAATGGCCTATTCTATTTACCAAACATGCAATTCTCACAAAATTCAAAATACACATGAAAACAAAAAAAATTGGCATGGGGACATTTTTTTCAAGTTTTCCTTCCTCACTCCAATTGTAAACCACTTTTGTGGGTTTTCCCACATCAAAATAAGATAAACCATCAGCCAATTTTTATTCTTCAAGGTTTTTTAATCATTTTTCATAAATTTATCTCATGCTACAATGCCACAACATACAAGTGTGTTCAAATTTTTTAGTTACATAAGAGGAGTTACAAATTGTAGATACATTCAGCCTCAATAGAGTATGTGTCCTTAACCTTTTCACTACCACAAAATTCCCCCTCACTAACCTGTAACCATCTTTATCGAATTTCACTTTCATTCCTAAACCATTTAACTTTGAAATTGAAACTAAATTTCTTGCTAATCTAGGAATATTCAAGACATTAGAGAGTTTTTTATTCTCCAATTGTTGAAGCATAAATTTACCTTTCCTCGACCAATAATGGGATATAAACTATTATCACCAAGGTAAACCTCCCTGCCATCATATGCCTGATACAAAGAGAAACACTCATTATGCAAAGTCATATGGTATGAGCATTCTGATTCAATCAACCAATTTTCATTAGAAACATTATTACATGAAATGATTAAAGCCTCGTCACCTAAATTAGAATTTCTTATGAAAGAGTCCTAATTATTTTTCTTATTTTGCACTCTTTCTTTGCATGCCCTCTCTTTCCACAATTCCACATCTTACTTTGTTCTTTCTATGATTTTTAGAATAGCCCTTGGATTTCTCTTTATACCCCTTATTATCTCCCTTTGGTCCTCTTTCTTTAGGCCTTGAATTACATGAAGATCATCCTTGCTATCATCCAAATTGGATTTCTTCCTTATTTCTTGTGAAATAAAAGTATAAACAAGGTTGTTGATCTTGGGTTGATCTGTCAAGTTAGCACTAAATGCAAGAACCGTACCTTCCATGACTTAGGAAAACAACAAAGTAACATGATACATTTATTGTCTTCATCAATTTTTACATCTACAAAGGAAAGTTGACTCAAAACCAAATTGAAATTTTTCAAATTCTCAACTGTAGAAGTTGTCAAAACCAACTTCGGAGTCCAAGAACACCTGCATGCAAAGGGAAACATGTCACAAGGGAAGAGAATGGAGAAAAAAGCAAGAGGGTTTTGAAGCTCTGAAATATGAGAGATATATTATCAGAACAATCGAATGAAATATTTACAAAGATCAATCCTTAAAATGAGATCAAGCAAAACATAAAAGTTAACCCTAATAGGTAGACATTTAATAATTATATTAATTATTAAATGTCACAATATGCAACTTAAGTGAAATCTTAAGAGTAGAATAAAAGTGACTTAATTAATATAATTAAGTAAAAACCTTTACTCTAACACCCCCCCTTAAGATGAGCAAGAGTGCAGCTACAAACATGTGCAAAAAGGAAAATGTAACCACAATGCATGAAAGTAAAATTAGGTCCGGCAACCAAGCCTGATCAGGTACCCAAATACAACCAAATCTCTATAAAGTAGAGTAAAGGAGAAAACCCAGTGGGAAAAAACTCCTCTCCAAAAAGAGATAAAGAAACATGCTGAAAGAAAAACATGAAGGAAGGAAGGCCTCACTGAGACCCCCCAAGTACAACTTCCTTCACCCCAAGCATGGAGCGTAACTGAAGATAGCGCAGAGATGCCAAAGGTTTAGTGAAGATGTTTGCAACCTGCTCCTCTGTAGGAATGTACTCCAAGATGAGAGAACCATCCTGAATCAACTGCCTGATGAAGTGCATGTGGATTTAAATGTGCTTAGTCTGTTGATGCTCCACCGGGTTGCGAGAAATTTGAATGGTACTTTGATTGTCACACCAAAGAATAGTGGGACTATCTGGAGGAAAACCAAACTCTGTCATCAACTGCCGAAGCCATAAAACCTCCTAACTGGCTAATATTGTTGCGCAGTACTCAGCCTCTATAGATGATAATGCAATAGCAGAATTCTTCTTGCAAGACCATGTGATAGGACCAGAACTAAGGAAAAAAACAAAGCCAGAAGTAGACTTCCGATCATTGAAATCACCAACCCAATCTGAGTCAGTGAAGCCAATGATGTGAGGGGATCCTAAGGTGTAGTGAATGTCATAATGAGTGGTGCCCCGAATGTACCTCAAAATACATTTGGATGCTTTCCAATGGCTCTCATGAGGATCATGGGAGAGCCTAGAGACAAGGCCAACTGCAAAGGAAAGATCTGGACGAGAATGTGTTAGGTACAACAAATTGCCAACCAATTGCCTGTATAAAGTGGGATCCACTGAAGGAGTAGAACAAGTGGAAGACAAAACAACACCTGACTGAAATGGAGTGGGGGTAGACTTGCAATAAAGCATGCCAAATAGCTGAAGCATATCAAGAGTATAATTCTCTTGAAATATGGAAATCCCATCCGAAGACTGAATAACCTAAAGACCCAGAAAGAAGTGCAAAAGACAGAGATATGTCATCTCAAACTACTCCATCAAAGCTCTTTGAACACCCTGAATCATGGAGGATGAGCTACCTGTAAGAATGAGATCATCTACATATAGCACAAGAATCAAAAGATCACCCTCCTGATGCTAAATATACATTGTGTGATTGGAATGACAGTGTGTGAAGTGAGAGGAAAGCAAGAAAGAGTCCATCTTCTCATACCAAGCCCAAGGGGCTTGTTTGAGACCATACAATGAACGTTGAAGTTTGAAAACCAAAGAAGTGTCCTGCACAAATCCCTAAGGCTGCTCCATATAGATCTCCTCATGTAGGTCTCCATGCAAGAAGGCACTCTTCACATCCATCTAAAACACTTTCCATCCCTGTGAAGCTACAAGTGAAAGTACAAGGTGTATAGAGTTCATCTTGGTGATAGGAGAAAAGGTCTCGGATTATTCAATACCCTCTACCTGAGAAAACCCCTTCGCAACAAGACGTGCCTTATACTTATCAATAGAACCATTTGTAGCATACTTGGTACGGTACACCCACTTGCATTGAACCAACTTTCTTCCCTTAGGAAGAGGACAAAGATCCAAAGTATGATTCTTCATCAAAGAAGAATACTCCTCATCCATGGCCCTATCCCACTCAAGGTGACCTATCACCTCTGAAAACTTCTGAGGATCATCCGAAATGGCATGACTCAAAAGACTAGAACCATATGTCTGAGCATGAGTATGATGAGTATCTGAAGGATCACCTGCTAAAGAACCAGTTGCATCAATAGTAACACAGGCCCACCTAGGAAAATGCAGAGCAACTGGTGGTGGTGGAGATGGTGGATCATCATCTACATCATCCTCAAGAGATAAGTAATCCTCAAGAGATGAAGAGGGAGAAGTAAGCAGTGAGGGAGAAGCTAGTGATGGAGAATCCATCTAAGGATAGCGCTCATCAAACTAGACATCCCGCTGAAATAAGACCTCTCTAGAATCATGATCAAACAACCTATACGCCTTAACATCCTCATAGTAGCCAAAAAATATGAGTGGTCGGCTCTTCCTCTCCATGGCTTTCCGCTGAGCATCAGGAATAAATGCCCAAGCCTCACTGTCAAAAACTCAGAATGTAGAAACATCAGGCTTGACATGAGTCCAAGCCTCCTCAGGAGTCATATGTCACAATGCCTTATGAGGCATCCGATTTTGAATATAATTGGCACAATTGACTGCCTCAACCCAAAATGAAGAACTCATAGCTCGAGACTGTATCATACAATATTACACCTCCCATAAGATTTTGTTCTTTCTCTCAGTGACACCATTCTGCTGAGGGGTGTAAGGTACTATAAACTGATGCTGTAAAACATGCTCAGTGCAAAAATATATGAAAGCCTGATTAACATACTCCCCCCCATTATCTGTGCATATCCACCTAAGAGAAAGTCCAGATTTCTTGTCCACAAATCTCTTAAAGGTCCTGAATGATTCAAAGACATCAGACTTGTACTTAATAAAGTACACCCATGTACATCTGGAGAATTCATCAATAAAAGTGAGCACATATCGGGCCCTTGAAAATGAGGGAGTCAGAAAGGACATAAGATCACTGTGTACCAACTCTAGGGGTGCCTTAGCACGTGTGACTCAACCCTTAGGAAAAGGATCGCGATGATGTTTTCCAAGGGTACAACCTCAACATACACCATCAATACAAGAAATCTATGGAATCCCAATCACAAGTGTCTGAGTACTCATCTGCTGTAGATATCTATAATTGACATGGCCAAAACGTTCATGCCAAAGCCTGCTCACTGAATCCGCATGTGCTATAAGAGAGGAATCACTAGTGTTTGAACTCTCAAAGCTGTCAAATCTATATAAACGAGATGCAAAATCAACACTCCCAGTAGCCACAACCAAGTCAGGATCATGAAGGTCTCAAATAACATCATGTGGTGAGAACTCAACCATCTTACTAGAGCCAGAGTGGCAAATCTGATAAACATATAGAAGGTTTGTCGAAATGTCAGGAACCAAAAGCACATCCTGAAGACAACCACCATCCAATGAAATAGTACCTGAACCCTGAACTGAAAGTTGTATTGAGTCACCAACTGCAATATGTCTAGTTCCTGTAGGGGCAAGAGTGGTGACCAAATCCTCTGTGTGTGTCATATGGTGAGAAGCACCAAAATCTAGAATCCAAGTGGATCCTGAGGACAATGCTCATGCAGAAAGAGCATGACCTTTCCCTATGGGTTGTGAAGGAGGCTGAGGTGAGATGATATTGTAGACACCTAAAAATGGTCTGGAGAATCTAATTAATTAAGTACAACTTATTTGATTAATTAATCTTAAATTCATCTACTTAGTAAATAAATAGAAATATTTATTTATATTAAGTTTATTTTTATCATATTATTTTCTCTCTTAATTAAATAAACAAAATTAAAAACTTTGTTTTATTTAATTAATTATCATATTTATTATATTATTTTCTCTCTTAATTAAATAAATAAAATTAAAAACTTTGTTTTATTTAATTAATTATCATCTTTATCATATTATTTCTCTCTTAATTAAATAAACAAAATTAAAAACTTTGTTTTATTTAATTAATTATCATTTTTATCATATTATTTTCTCTCTTAATTAAATAAACAAAATTAAAACTTTGTTTTATTTAATTATTATCATTAATATTTCTTCTATACTTTTATCTATTAATTTTATCTTAAATTAAATACACAGCTTCAATAATTTGTGTTATTTAATTACCTCATCACATTTCTTCTTAATTAAATAAAGATATTTTAAGAATCTTTTATTTAATTATCATTTTCCTTTTATTTTAATTTAATAAACAAACCCTATAGTTTGATTTATTAAATTATTTATTCCTCTTTTGCTAAATTAAATAAATCAAAAATATTTAATTTTATGCATAAATCATTTACACTATTCACTCACCAATAAAATTAGATTTTTAAAATCTAATTAATGCAACTTCCATTCACAGGAAGAGCTTCGGGGACAAACTTGCAGGAAGTCCTCTCAATCTTCTTCCATCAATCCTCCCTCTCTTCTTGCCTGGTGTTTTCATGGGGAGGAACAATCCTCCATGATCAGCTCCATCTTCTCATCCCAGGCCATTCAATTCTCCAGATTGAATCACAGCCCCTTATCCCGTATCCCTGTGCAAATGTGCTGCCGTGAAAGCTATAAATACAGCTCTTTGGCTATAGGAAATGGATCCCAATTTGTGTAATCTTACTCTACAGGTTTTTCAAGCATTCAAGCATTCAAGCATCCAAGCATTCAAGCATTCAAGCATTCATCCAGCATCCATCAAGCAGCAATCAAGCATCTAGCATTTGCAGTCATGGCTGCCATTACAATAGATTTGCATATTTAATCACATAAGAAATAGAATTAGTTCATTTCTCATTCTCTAAATGTCATTTCAACAGTTTAATTAGCTTCTAAATCTGAGAGAAAAGTAAATTAGAGAGATCCTTCAGAGTTAGAGAGCAATAGGATAAATTTCTAAAGATTTCTAGTTTAAATTAGTTTAATTTCTTCGAATCTTAGATGCAATGTCCTATTTAGAAGTGTAGAAGCATGTCTAGAGTGTTTATCCCATTCTTCCACTTACATTTTGGCACCCACCGTGGGGCCTAACCCCATAATTTGCTTAATTTTTGAAAATTGTGTCCTACAAGTATCGGCGTGAAAGTTTTCGCAGAACCGTGACTTTTTGCAGCGCGCTGGTGGTCTGTTTCAGCGCGCCAGGTTTCTGTTTCAGTGCACCGGGTTTCTGTTTCAGCGCACCGAGTTTCTGTCTCAGCGTGCCTGGTTTATGTTTTAGCGCGCCGCTTAACTGTTTCAGCGCGCCGCTTCCCTGTCCTTAAAAGCATTTTTTTTTAAATCTAGATCCGACGTGTCCACAGCCAGACTTTATTTCTGTCTAATTTTGGATAAAATTTACCAATCCTAGGATAGAAATGGATAAAATTTACCAATCCTAGGATAGAAATGGATAAAAATTGATCAATCCTAGGATAGAAACTTCACATTTATTTTGTGGGATTAAAAATGAACATTATGCTGTTATGGATCAATATCTCCATATAGATTAGCTAACTTGTTTTTTGGGTTTTAAAAAGAACAATTTCTCTGTTGTGATTGGGTGATAGGTTTATGCTCTCCCCTTTACTGGGTGCATCAGAATACCAGACTCACTTTTCTTTATGCATTTTAAAGCTTTTTAAAACCTTTAGACAGGCCTGTCGTAGTGGGAAAAAGTACTCACCCTACGGGAACGACCTGAGTGGGGACAACCAAAAGCCATGGTATTCCAACCCACTTAAAAATTTATGTGAATTTGGGGAAACCCTCTTTCAATGGAAGTGTACAAGATAACCATCCCCAAAATCTTTGTTCTAAAGATTGGGAGGTCTCTCGAGGGAGTTTATCCATTTGCCGCTCTAAACAGAAATCCTATCTAAGAACCTAGAACTAGAAGCACGCTTGTCAGTTTCTAAACATTGTAATACTCCAACAAGGGCGGGGAAGAATCTACCCTCAAGCACTCACCATATAATTGCCAAGGACTGTTTGCTCAGGGGATCCGGTATCCACTTCTGTCACTCTGAGTACGCACCTGGAAAAGACAAAAACACGGGCGCCCTCTAGGGTGACATGGCTGTGTGAGTCGACGCAATTCCAAGCTGTGGGCCGTTCGAGTATATAGTGATGACCTTTTGTCTCTAGGAGTGAGTCTATCTGAAGTGTCTTATCTGTTATAAACCAGTGAAAATCAAGAAGAATCATTGATTCTTAAGAACATACACTATCTGTTTAGATTCTAGGATTTTAAAGTCAACCATTCTATTCTTGCTTGCTGTGTTTTCTCTCATTAAATTCAGATAAGATCATCACAAAAATCATCAAAATCAAAACACTTGTGGAATTCTCATGATTCGAGATTAGGTATCCACCAAGTTTGTCAAGAAATCTCTTGTCAAACGAATCAGAAAACCAAAGAAAACACTTGCATACAAACAACTTCTGAGAAAGCAACGATTTCTATATCAAAGCAGGAAAGTTCTACTCCAACATAGGACTTTTATTCATAGGTATCATGATTTCTCTAGAGGTTATACGGACGACTATGTTGTAGCTCCCTTAGATTCACAAGCATTCTATCAAAGAAGGGCTATTAGGCAACACCACAATCACAGTCAAAGAATTCATCCAGAATACATCCCACAACCAGCCATACAATACGATACTAGACCAAGTGAGTTTCATAGAATAAGATAGTTCTATCTTAGCACCTCATGGTTCTATTTTAGCACTTTGGGTCTCTGTTCCAGTGCGTCTGGTCTCTATTCTAGCACTTCCGGCCTTTGTTCCAGCGCATGCGGTCTCTGTTCTAGCGCGTCTGATATCTGTTTCAGCGTGTAGAGTCTCTATTCCAGCACGTAGAGTCCCTGTTTTAGCGCTTTGGGTCTCTGTTCCAGCACGTCAGGTCTCTATTCTAGCGCATCCGGTATATGTTCCAGCGCGTAGAGTTTTTGTTCCAGCGCATCAGGTCTCTATTTTAGCGCTTTAGGTCTCTGTTTTAGTGCTCCAGAAAGTCAAAAAAATAGAGAGTTGGTAAGACAGTTTGTCAGTTTGCCCAGATCGATAACAAGGTTTTCATCAATCCAAAACAATTTTTTCATAGTCCAAAACACTTGGGTCATACAAAAGAAAAACTTTACCATTACACCTAGATCTTGAAACATCTTGCAAAGTGTCCTTATCACCAAATCTGAGATTTTCTATCAAAGATTTCCCTATCAAGGATTTTTATCATCCTTCCATCATGAAACTAGACATGACTAAATCAGATTTTAAATCAAAAACCTCGACACTTATCCAATCAAAAAATCCAAGATCAAAGTCTAGAGTAAAAAGTTTGTATGCCTATTTTTACACGATCAGCATATCAAAGACAACAACAAGAACAAAACAAAAGAATAGCATCCATGGCTGAAGAAAACCCTTGGGGACGATATAGCAACACTGATCCTCTCACTAATTCACACGAGAAAGAAATAACTACAGAGGAAATCGAGAAAGTTCAACAAGACCCTCATTTCCATAAATTTATGGAAAAGATGTTAGAGCAAGATATGGAAAAGTATCTTCTATTATTAGCTGACAAGGGCGCTAAGCTTCCTAAAGACTTTGATGTAAATCAACTCAAGGAAACGACCACACCTAACTCAACTAGTATAGAAAATCCAAATCAAATAGATTCTTTGACAAAACAAATCCAACAATTACAATTACAGTTCCAAAATATCCAACAAGGGCCAACAAAAAGATATTCCTTATAGGACATTTTCCCTTATCCATTCGATCCAAGCATTAACATGATACCATTTCCATGGTATTGTGAATACCCGACATACAACAAATACAATGGAAGAACCGATCCATTTGATCACGTACGGGAATTTCGAGCCATGAGCATAGAGTTCGCACACGAGGACTCTTACTTGCTATGATTATTTCCAAGAAGCTTAGGAAACACTTGCATGGAGTGGTTTTCTAAATTGGAACCTGGGATTCAATCTTTTGAAGAACTGATCAATAGGTTCATAATGCACTTCTCATTCAACATCCAACATGGGGTGACCTTAAAAGAACTCTACAACACCAAACAAGCAAAGGGTGAAAAGTTTCTTTCCTTCTCCAACAATGGAGAAGGCTATTTGCTAAATACCCTAGATCTATTCCTGAAGAGGAGAAGATAGAGATGTTCATTGATAACTTAGTAGATGACATGAATTACAGATTGGACTTACAATGTCCATCTACATTTGAACAAGTTATTGAAAAAGGGCTCAAAATCGAAGAGGCTCTAATCAAAAGAGGAACGATCAAACACTTCATTGAAGGTTCAAACAATAACAATTCCTCTAACAACGACAATGAAAAGCCAAGATTTTGGCAAAAGAACAAGAATACCGATACCATGATTGATACACACACGTCTAAACCAGTATTCACCTTGACGCCAACCACTACAAACAAACAAAACAATGGTCTTAATGTCAAACAAAGTAGTGATCAAGGAAATAATCAAAACAGTGGAGAAACAAAAACCCAATCATTCCAATGACCATCCAATAAACGAAAATTCACGCCATTAGGACAATCATTGGAATCAGTCCTCAACGAACTTTTAGATGAAAAACTCATTCAAGTACAAGAGGCTAGAAATTGGGACCCTCAACTCAAACCATCATGGTGGAATGACTTACATTACTGTCACTACCATCAAAATAAAGGCCACATGACTGAAAATTGTTGGCAGTTAAAACATGCGGTACAAGACCTCATAGATCAAAAGAAAGTATTTGTAAAGGGGCACCAAACAAACAAAGATCATACAACGTTCAAAAATCCTCTACCCAATTATCAGAAGGGAGAATCCTCTTCCGCAAACACTAAAGGTAAGAACATCGGTTATGTTTATGACACAACGATCCTTTGTTTTTCTGCTGCCAAGGAGGATGAAGAGTTATGCAATCAAATCAATCAGAACAAGGACATTACATCTACCGATTTGGTACAACATATAGACAAATCTGTAAACCAAATTAACGTAATCACACTCAAAGGGAAACAAGAGTACCAACCTGTTAATGCCACAACAAGGGCACAATCAAAAGTTATATTGAAAGGAGCATCAATATCATCCCCATCTATGGATCCTCCCTCTAATCAATATAATCTCATCAATCAATTGCAGAAAATACTGGCACAAATATCCATCTTGGAACTTTTAAAAATTTCCCCATCACACAAAGAGGTTCTTGAACAAGCTCTTGTATCAACCACGGTACTTAACAATTTGGATGTATATCAATTCCAAGCTATGGTGGGACATCTATCTGCACCTCATTGCCTTTCATTTTCTGAACATGATGATGTATCACTCACCCATCCACATAATTCCGCCCTTCACATTGAAGTCCTCATCCATAAACACCATGTAAAGCATGTCCTAATAGATGGAGGGGCTGGTTTAAATATTTGTACCTTAAAGTTGATTCGTGCACTAGGATACTCAGATGAAGCCATTGATACAAGAAGAAAAATCACAATCAAAGCATATGATGAGGAAGAAAGATCCTCCAAAGGGTTGATCATATTACCCATTCAAGTGGGACCTATTGTCCAAAATGTGGTTTTCCAAGTCTTAGATAGGGAACTGACATACAACATATCGTTAGGACGCCCTTGGATTCATGATATGCAAGCAGTACCTTCCACCTATCATCAATGCCTGAAATTTCCCATCAATGGACAAGAGGTAACAATCACAACAGACTATAACGACACTCAAGCTTGTCATACATTAAAAACATCTCAGGATACATTGATACCTCACAATAGAGAAGTTAGCACATCAGATGGTGAGCAATAGCAAATCTTCATATCCAAGTGGCTTCGAAAACAACAAAAATCACAAGAGATAAGGGTAGCACAATCTAACCCTTCAAATGTTGAAGAACAATTGGCTCCACTCTCACATCAATTCACCAAGGAAGTACAGATAAGTGACGAAGGAATAAGTGAATATGGTGTTGGACACTCATTTCATCTATCACAAATGTTACCCTCCTTACAAACATATGGACAGCCATCCACAATCACCCAAAATTCAAAACAATCTACAATAGTATTAGATGGCAGATTTGTAAAAGCTGGGAACTTAGAAGAAGAATCAGAAGATAAGTCCCTACTAAATTGGCTTTATAGGGATGAGGAAGCTTCCACTTCCACAAGTAATATCATAGAGACAAATCAGTATGGAAAGGGAAAAACTATTCTGGAGAAGATGGGATATTCAGGACAGGGACCTCTTGGGTTATGGAAACAAGGCATAACAGAACCAATCCAGCCACTCACACTCCAACATAAGGATAAAACTGGACTAGGATATGCAGCAGAACAAGGATCTCTTGACCGAGGGAAACAAAGTGTAACAGAACCAATTCAAGTTCTCACAATTCACCAAAATGGAAAAACTGGATACACAGGAGAAGCAAGAGCAGAACTCACCAATAAAACTGTGGAGCGTATTCTTCAAATAAGAGATAATTCTGAAACAGATTCAAATGAATATGAGTGGGACAATTTATCAGATGTTTCCTATGAAGATATTCAGATTGATGTTATCAAAAAGTATACCCCCAAACGTGAGGAGGGTCAAAGCTCGAGTTTTAATCCTATTGTCTTTGAAACACAAAATTTCGATGACTCAAGTGAAGATGAACAGACATCAATTGAGATAAATGATGTGGAAGAAAATACCTTCGTAGGCCTCGACATTACCATTAACAACCTGGACGACATTTCCGTTCGAGCTTTCACAATTGCTGACCTCAACCCGTCTAATGATTCATTGCCTTTACTACATCCCGAGCTTATCGAATGGGAACCCCAACACCCCATCAATCTCCCTATTTTTGACAATGACTCCGCTATTATTAACTACCTTTGCTATGAGGAATCTGATACTTGTTCTAACAATACTTCTTTTGATGATGCTTTTAGGCAGGAGGGTGCCAAGCCTTTTAGTTGCAAAAATATGGAAATAAAAAATGGATCTAATGGTGAAAACCATTCTATGGTAGTATTTGAACCTAAAATAGTAAAAAAAAAAAGAACGCATCCAAGGGTGAAAACCTCATTGAGGCACCAAAGGATGAAAGGCTTGACATCCTCGCACAACATTACCATGAAAGATCATCAGTGTTGATAGAACCCACACAGTCTATTGATATTGGCATAGCAGAGAAAGCAAGAATACTCCACCTGGCAACATCCCTGACAGATACAAAAAAACCATATTTTATTAAATTCTTTGAAGAACGATGCATCAATTTTGCTTGTTCATACTCTGGCATGCCAGGCTTAGACACAGATCTCATTATGCATCACCTATCCTTACCAACTGGCACTAAACCAGTAAAACAGAAACTGAGAAAGATGCATCCACATGTTGCATTATTGGTAAAAAATGATTTAAAGAAACTACTAGATGCTGGATTTATCAGATCTATCAATTATGTTGAATGGATATCCAACATTGTACCTGTTTCAAAGCCAGATCACACCATCAGAATATGTACTAATTTCCGAGATTTAAATAGAGCATGTCCAAAGGATGATTTTCCTTTGCCGAACATAGACATGATTGTCGATTTAACAGCTGGCCATCAAATGCTATCACTCATGGATGGATTTTCAGGATACAATCAAATCAAAATAGCTCCTGAAGACCAAGAAAAGACAGCATTTACATGTCCATGGGGCACCTTTTGCTGGAACGTCATGCCTTTCGGGTTAAAGAATGCAGGAGCTACATACCAGCGAGCTATGACAACAATCTTCCATGACATGATGCACACCTTCATGGAGGACTATGTGGACGACATCTTAGCCAAATCTTACACCAGAGAAGGACATCTTGAGATACTAGGAAAAATATTTGACAGATTGGAGAAATTTAAAGTCAGATTAAATCCCAAGAAATGTGCCTTTGGAGTAACATCAACAAAACTCCTTGGATACATAGTTTCTACAAAAGGAATTGAAGTAGATCCAACAAAAGTTAAAGCCATTATGGAAATGCCACCTCCTAAGAATATCAGCACATTGAGATCTCTACAAGGCCACTACAGTCCATCAGAAGATTCATCTCTCAACTAGCAGATCGGTGTCATCCATTCAACCATCTTTTGCATAAAAATGTGTCTTTTAAATGGGATGAACAGTGTGAGAGTACTTTCAATCAAATCAAGCATTATTTGATGACACCACCAATCTTGGTGCCACCCAGTGAAGACAATCCATTATTGCTATATATTGCAACAACAGATATCTCTTTAGGAGCCTTGCTAGCACAAGAAGATAGAGAAGGGAAGGAATAGGCAATATACTATATCAGCGGGACACTCAATGGACATGAAGTAAACTACACCTTCATTGAAAAATCATGCTTAGCAGTAGTATTTGCAACACAAAAATTGCGACACTATATGCTCACTCACACTGTCAATCTCATTGCAAAAATTGATCCCCTCAAATATTTACTGAGCAAAGCAGCTTTAATAGGAAGGTTGGCAAAGTGGGTCATGCTCCTCAGTGAGTTTGACATTCAGTATGTTGAAAGGCTAGCTATCAAAGGACAAGTCATCGCCGACCAATTAGCAGAAGCTCCATTATCAGACTATCATCCTATGACCATGGAATTTCCTGATGCAGATATCCTCAATATTACAACACAACCATGGCAACTCTACTTCGATGGATCCTACACAAAACATGGATCTGGGGCAGGAATTTTATTTGTCACACCTCTTGGGCACACAATTCCACGATCTTACAGGCTTACCTTCCGTTGCACTAACAATGTGGCAGAATATGAAGCTTTGATCCTTGGAATTAAAGTGGCTATTGAATGGAAAATCATAGAACTACAGGTATATGGAGACTCTCAATTAATCATCTATCAAGTCAACAATGATTACCAAACCAAGGATGACACACTGATTTTATACAAAAGACTGGTAGATGATCTAAATAAATACTTCATAGATATCAAATTTGAGCAGATACCAAGATCAGAGAATAAAGCAGCAGATGCCATGGCCACAATAGCATCTCTTCTACAAATGCCTGAAACACAAGATCGTTATCGATTTATTGTGGAACAAGTGTCAAACCCTGCATATGCAAATCCCAAATCCCAAACCATAAGCCTTTTGGATAGTACTCCATCTTCCATTTATGGAGACATTTATACTTATCTAAAAGATAATATCTTACCCCCAGATCTTTCTCACAACCAAAAGCGCAACTTCATACGCCAATCTGCAAAACATACCATTATTGTTGACACCCTTTACCATCGAGGCCTAGATGGTACTCTTTTACGTTGTTTAGAACATAACGAATCTGCTTCTGCTTTACATGAGGTCCATGAAGGAATTTGTGGTACACATTCAAGTGGATTATCTTTAGCCAAGAAACTCCTTCATTTAGGGTATTACTGGCCACACATGGAGCAAGAATCTTACCAGTTTGTTAAGAGATGCCAGAAATGTCAAATTCATGGCAACCTTATACATGCACCAGCACAGGAGCTCCATCCATTTGCAACTACATGGCCTTTCTGTCAGTGGGGATTGGACTTGGTAGGGAAAATAAACCCATCTTCATCTAATGGACACAAGTTCATTATCACAGCAACAGAATATTTTACAAAATGGGTGGAGGCGGTTCCCTTAACCACAATCACTGGGAAGCAAATATCATCTTTCATACTAAATTATCTCATTTGTAGATATGGGATACCCCAGTCAATCATCACAGATAATGGCAGGCCTTTTAAGAACCAAGACGTCCAAGAGCTATGTGAAAAGTTCCACATTCAACATCGCTTTTCAACCCCGTATTACCCTCAAGGTAATGGACAGGCTGAAGCTTCAAACAAAACAATCCTCAAGATTCTCAAGAAGACTGTAAATGAGGTAGGGCATGATTGGCACATTCAGCTTAACCCTGCTCTTTGGGCTTACAGGACTAGCATCAGAACACCAACAGGAGCTACACCATATGCTCTTGTCTATGGATCAGAGGCAATATTACCTATCGAGGTAGAAATTCCATCCCTTCGAGTTTCACTAAAGGGACTCATTTCAGATGAAGATTATAGGATCTCTAGACTTCAAGAATTAGAGCTACTTGATGAACGTCAACAACAAGCTGTCAATCATTTGACAGCCTATCAACAAAGGATGTCTAGGAACTATAATTAGAGGGTTAAGCCTAGAGTCTTCCAGATCGGAGACTTGGTCCTACGGGAAAACCCTAGAAATCAAGCAGACAGAGAAAAGAAGGGAAAGTTTGAACCTAACTGGATAGGACCTTATGTCATCATATCAGCCTATGGATCAGGAGCATACAGGTTGTCTACACCAGAAGGAGACATAATGGAGGAGCCCATGAATAGCATTCATCTCAGGCAATTCTACCCTTGAGGATATCTAGTGCACAGTCAATAAAGTTGTCTTGATGAAAACCTGGCAAACAGGCGTCATGATGACAAAAAAAATAAAAATACAATAAAAATAAAAATACAAAGAAAAAGAAAAAGAAAGAGGACACAATAAAAACAAGTAATGAAAACCTGGCAAATAGGCGCTACTTGTGATTTTTACCAACTCTTCCATCTATTAGATACAATTTTGTCACGATTGTTTCCTTTCATATCATTTCCATCTATCATTTGGGATAATCATTACCACTATCCATGTCATGGCAAGGATATCATGTTTTACCCTGGCTTGGGGGAAACATCCTAGTGTTATTTGGTACAATGGACTTTCAGCTTAAATAGAAAGGCAGTCAAACATGACAACACCAAGTGACGATACTTGAAAAATCCAAAAACATCAGAAAACCCAAAATCCAAAAACATCAAAAATCCATCAAAATCCAAAACATCGGAAAATCAAAATCAAAACACATCAGAAAATCAGAAAATCCATGCAAAAACATTCGTAAAATTTAAAACAAAAAAATAGAGTCTACATCAATTGAAAGTGGAGTCTGTGTCAGTCGAACTACGTGGTCTCTGCATGTATAACGTAGGCAAGACTAATCTTTGATCAGTCCCCGAGACCCCTAGGATAGGTCTTTAGGTTACATCATTTGGTCAAACGTCTGGGAATATCATGCAAACGTCAGCACACACATTTCAACTGATGATCTAATCTGAATAATGATTTGAAAATACATTAAGTAGAATTTGAATTGTTGTGCTTTTTATCATTTTCTTATCATTTCTTTAGAGCTACTCGATGATGTATTGAACTAGAGAAGCAAGGAAGGAGAATGATACCTTTTCTTTGTTTGCTGTTTGAGAGTTAGTCATTATTATTTTGTGAATTGTCGCGGGAAGTGCTCTACCAAGTATCATGGATGACATTCCAATTCACTTAAGAAAATGATTAATTCTTGTCTGTTTACGCAAGAAATGCTCAGGTCATCATTGGTCTATCTTATACCATGATGCTTGTGTTCTTGCAATATCAAAAATCATGAAAGAAATACTCAGGTCATCATTGGTCTATCTCATATCATTGATGCTTGTATGCGCTTTCAACATTTTAAAGGCTCAGTGATGATACCAAGCAAAATAAAAATATTGTTGAAATGACACTTAGGTTTGCATTAATAAAATAGGTTTTGCATGGTAAACATAGATTACATTCATAATAATGCATTTGCAGAGTATTGGTTGCACAAGTTACAAGGGTTCATTTGCAAAGAATGTTATCTTTTCTTATTACAGATTGAGTATACTTGACACATACAATTTTCGAAATGGCATGCATATAAAATCATTTCTTCATCTCATCATAAATTTCATAATAAACATCTCATTTCGTGACATCATATACACATTATGTTGCATCATGCATTTACGTCTCATCACATCGTCATTATCATATAGTTGCAAAATCATCATTCATTGCATACATATAGAGGACATCATATATCATTACATTACATTTTCATCATACATTGCATTTCATCCTTACATCATTCATTTATACTTCATTGCATTTACATCATTCATCATACATTACATTTTTTATCCTTACATCATTCATTATATATATCATTTCATTACATCTCATCTTTCATATACATCATTCATTCACATTCATTATATATATCATTTCATTACATCTCATCTTTCATATACATCATTCATTCATGTTTCATTATATACTACATTTTATCCATTATCATTTCATTTACACCTCATTTATCTATTATACATTACATTTTCATGATACATCATTACATTTCATCATACATCATTACACTTTATTCATACATTGATACATTTTCATCATACATTGCATTTCATTCGTATATCATTCATTTACATTTTCATCATACATTGCATTTCATTCGTATATCATTCATTTACATTTAGACACATCATACATTGCATTTCATTCGTATATCATTCATTTACATTTAGATACATCATACATTGCATTTCATTCGTATATCATTCATTTACATTTAGATACATCATACATTTCCTTTCATTCGTATATCATACATTACATCACATTTTATCTATCATACATTTGCATCTCATTAAGAAAAGAAATACATCATCAATATCATATCACATCATTATTTATGCATCCATACAAACTAGTAAAATAAATCATCATAAAAACATAGAAATTAAAATGCATCCATCACATAAATCATGTAGAACACATCATAAGATCAATGCATCCATCACATAAATCATGTAAAACATATCATGGATCAATCGAACCGCTACACATATATCTCATCAAGTGTCAAGTATACAATGACGTCGGAAAAGAATGAAAATAACATCATGTCAAAAATGGTTGTATATATCTCTCAAAAAGGTATACAAAAGATCTCAAGTGGTGCTCCCACTAGAAGGAGCAGGCCTCGCGCCAGTATCAGTACCACCACTAGATGTCCCAGGATCTCTTGGATCTCTCAGAAGAGGCTGTGTCACACCTCTGCTCACTGTCCTCGAACGAGTCCTCTCTGAGTGGGACTGGGCATAACTGACTCTCTGCTCTGGGGGCAAAGCTCATGGTAACGACTCCTATAAAACTCAATCTCGGCACCTGCTCGCATGGCCTCTCGCATGTAATCTGCCACAGAGGTCCCATCTGCCACTCTCTGCAATCTCTCTGCAGTAGCCTATGTTGTCTCTGCTGCCCATCGGATAGTGTCTCACTCTGCAGTCAAGGCTGTGATCTGTGCCTGGGCAGTGGTCAACTATGCTCGTACACCTACTAGCTGAGCCTGTGCAGTCACTGCTGCCTGTAGGGCCCCATCTCTCTCACCAATCAGAGAGGTAATCTATGTTTGTGCAGTAGCTAGCTATGCCTGCATCTAAGCCTGTGTCTGTGCTAGTAATCCCTGCACCTGTGCTAGCTGTCCCTGTAAGGTCTGAACCTGCACCTGTAAGCCTGCAATCTCTAATCGATCTGCCGACGAGGAAGCAACAGCCTGCCTCTTACGAGGCTCACTAGAAGATGGCTCTGAAGTACCCGCTACGCTTGGTCTCCCCCCATCTCCGCCATCATCATCACTGCTACCGTCACTGCTATCCCCGCTGCTCTCATCACTGTCAGTCTCCGAGCTGCTCTCCACATCCACATCTACATCCTCCTCTCTCCCCCGTCGTTGACCAACCTGACCACCCACTACTGCTGGTGCTGCCGGTGCTGGTGCTGGTACTGGCTCATCCGGAATAGTAATACGTGGAGGAGGGTGCAGAGCTAGAAACTGTCCATACTCAGGAGTAATAGGTGCCTCGACAATATCCCGTCGCATATCCCATGTTGATGGTTGTAAAGCACGATAACCCTCAACAAGTGCCCCATAAGGCAGACTAGGACCCCAATCACTGACATCTATCTGTCGACGTCCGTAATGCGCTACTCCCTGTGGCATGCACTGCACAATACCATACTATATGTACACACGATGAAACAAGAATCGCTCCAAGATCCTGGGGCTCTTCCCGATCAAGTACATCGAATCGGCCAAGAACCCCAACTCAATATCATCATCATCCCAGTCATCACAGTCTAAATACGGATGCCAGGTCACTGCCTCCACATCATCAATAATCTGCCTCCAATAATCTAGCTTACCCATCATATGCTGGGTAGGCCTGCCTCTATACCGAAACACATAAGGCCTCATCGCTGGTCTCGCTAACATTGGCACGGGATGCGTAACAGCAATATGCTCCCATGCCCATACCTGGAGAAGGGTAGCTCTCGCCGATAAATTGATGCCGCCAAGGTACACGATCCAATGCAAATCATGATAGAGCTGAGCAAGCATGCACATGCCCCAAGCGTATCTCGTCCTGTGCACTACCATGCCCTCTAAAACTCGACCCCATCTGAGAGATAGACCCTTTGACCTCTTATCAGGACAAAGGAATCCACCAATAAAGCCAACCAAAATTGAAGGAATTGGGGCATATGACTCATAAATATCTATCCATGGAACCCACTCTCCCGCAACATGGGGATCCTGAAAGGCTCTCTGCATAGCCTCTACCCCACCAACCTCCTCTGAATCATGCACTACAATCTCTCCAACAAAAGGAATGTGAAGAATACGCCATACATCCTCTGGCGTCATAGTCATCTCACCAGTAGGTAAGTGGAAGGTGTTGTGGTCACTATGCCACCGCTCCGCTAAGGCTGTCAACAGACCCCTATTAAGTCTAATATGGGGCATATCCAGTAATGTCGCTAAACTGCAAGCGGTAATATGCTGTCTCTCATCAGGTGAAAGTCGCGGTATCATATCAAAAATCCAAGGGAACTGCTCTCACACCTGGATAACATCTAAATGCTCCTGTTATCATGCAAACAGAACATGTTAATCAAAATATCAAACATCAGGAGATCATCAAATTTTCAAAAATTGTGCTTTACCTATCAAACGATCAATTTATCAAGAAGGAACTTTCATCTATCAATCAGGTTCATTCCTTCAAACATTCTAAATTATTCCTCGCCTATCATGAGGGTAATTATTATCAAATCAATAGATCTCGCTCATCATGAGATCGTTTACCATATATTTTAGTCTAGATCAAACTAAAATAGATGGAATGAACAACAAATCAACGAAAATAAAAATGCACAATTTTCATCAATCTATACCTCCAAGTGCTACAAAAACTTATTGAAGCGCTACAAAATCAACCTCGAGCGCTAAAAAATCTGGCGCGCTACAAAATCCTATTGATGCGCTGCAAAAACAACCCAACACACTAAAAAGTCCGGCGTGCTATAAAATCCCATGGACGCACTACAGATTTGACCCTGTGCACTAAAACTATGACGCGCTACACTAAACTATGGACGCGCTATAGATTTTGACGGGCGCGCTAAAACTATGGCGTGCTACAACAGAACAGCGACGCGCTAAACCACATCTGCCACGCGCTAAAAAGATAAAAATGTGCAAAAAGGACATGAAAGTACGGGAACAAATTACGAGGATAATTTGGGGTACATACTGGAGGTCCATAGTCAGCCGGACGCTGGTGACGTCGCACACGCTCGAGTTGGTGGGTGTGGAAAGGGATCGGCATCCTGAAGCTCTAGCACTCTAAGGGTCTCTATCACAAGATTGTCAAAGTCAAATGTACAAATGACTTTTGAAAATGACCTTTTGAGCATTTATAGGTTATTTTTGTGGGATTTTCAGGGGATTTATTTATTTTTCCCTCTGAGGAATTAATTCTTATCTATCACAGGGGCATTTTTGGACAATTCTGTCGGGAGATAAATTGTTTCTTCACCAATACATCATCAAATCATCATAAAAATTCAAATTTTTTGAAAAAATCATAAAAATCCAAAATTTATCAATTTATCTCCTGTGGGGGCATATATCGCTATCATTCCAAAATCCAACACCTAGGGCAAATCAAGGGCATATTTTAAACTTTTCGTCAATACTGGCAGCTGAGGCAAAATCATTCTTTGAAGCAATGTGTAAACCCATCACTTCAAAGAGGGGCAAAATGTAGACACCTAAAAATGGTCTGGAGAATCTAATTAATTAAAATACGACTTATTTGATTAATTAATCTTAAATTCATCTACTTAGTAAATAAATAGAAATATTTATTTATATTAAGTTATTTTATCATATTATTTTCTCTCTTAATTAAATAAACAAAATTAAAAACTTTGTTTTATTTAATTAATTATCATTTTATCATATTATTTTCTCTCTTAATTAAATAAACAAAATTAAAAACTTTGTTTTATTTAATTAATTATCATCTTTATCATATTATTTCTCTCTTAATTAAATAAACAAAATTAAAAACTTTGTTTTATTTAATTAATTATCATTTTTATCATATTATTTTCTCTCTTAATTAAATAAACAAAATTAAAAACTTTGTTTTATTTAATTATTATCATTAATATTTCTTCTATACTTTTATCTATTAATTTTATCTTAAATTAAATACTCAGCTTCAATAATTTGTGTTATTTAATTACCTCATCACATTTCTTCTTAATTAAATAAAGATATTTTAAGAATCTTTTATTTAATTATCATTTTCCTTTTATTTTAATTTAATAAACAAACCCTATAGTTTGATTTATTAAATTATTTATTCCTCTTTTGCTAAAATTAAATAAATCAAAAATATTTAATTTTATGCATAAATCATTTACACTATTCACTCACCAATAAAATTAGATTTTTTAAAATCTAATTAATGCAACTTCCATTCACGGGAAGAGCTTCGGGGACAAACTTGCAGGAAGTCCTCTCAATCTTCTTCCATCAATCCTCCCTCTCTTCTTGCCTGGTGTTTTCATGGGGAGGAACAATCCTCTATGATCAGCTTCATCTTCTCATCCCAGGCCATTCAATTCTCCAGATTGAATCACAGCCCCTTATCCCGTATCCCTGTGCAAATGTGTTGCCATGAAAGCTATAAATACAGCTCTTTGGCTACAGGAAATGGATCCCAATTTGTGTAATCTTACTCTGCAGGTTTTCCAAGCATTCAAGCATTCAAGCATCCAAGCATTCAAGCATTCAAGCATTCAAGCATCCAAGCATTCAAGCATTCATCCAGCATCCATCAAGCAGCAATCAAGCATCCAACATTTGCAATCATGGCTGCCATTACAATAGATTTGCATATTTAATCACATAGGAAATAGAATTAGTTCATTTCTCATTCTCTAAATGTCATTTCAACAGTTTAATTAGCTTCTAAATCTGAGAGCAAAGTAAATTAGAGAGATCCTTTAGAGTTAGAGAGCAATGGGATAAATTTATGAAGATTTCTAGTTTAAATTAGTTTAATTTCTTCGAATCTTAGATGCAATGTCCTATTTAGAAGTGTAGAAGCATGTCTAGAGTGTTTATCTCATTCTTCCACTTACAGATATTATACTACTGCATGGCTTCCTCTAAAGCCTCTAAACATTTCCAACACCTAGAAACTAGATGTCCTTCCTTGCCACAAAGACTGCAAGGATCACCAGATTTCTTCTTAGTCTTGGAGGAAGACTTAGCAGACTTCGAAGATTTGCCCTATTTAGAATTAAACTGTGGTTTTGAATCAGTTTTAGGAGGTGGCTTGGAGGAAGTCTCACTACCAATTGAATCTATCTTGGGCTTCAGTTTCTACTTCTTTTTCCCTTTAGATGACTGAGCTACCAATGCTTGGTTCTTAGATCCTGTGAGAGCATCCAACTGTGATATCTTGGCCTGCTCTCATGTCAACCGATCACAAAACACCTCAAAGGTAGGCATGGTAAAATGGTTGCCCAATGCATCCATGGTGGAATAAAATCTGGAAGAGAAGATTTGAAAAGTACCTCGAAGCTTAGAAAGAATCAGGTATATACACTCATATGTTTTGGTCTTACCACAACCCTATAGAAGAGATATTTGTTGTTTGAATTTCATTAGAAATTCCTCAATAGTGGGAAAAGAATCAAGTACAAGGGAAGTCAACTCTGCCTCAATCTGGATGGCATGAAACTGATTGATGGTACCAAATAATCCACTAAACTTGGTCCACATTTCAAGAGGATTGTTACACCCATCAAGATGAAACAACAAGTTGTCTCAAACATGTAAGGAAATCAACCCCATGGCCTCATCCATCTTATTTCTATGTTGCATAACCTCAAATGGCCATGTCAAAACTAGTTGAACTGTGTCTAAATAGGACCACAACCCCTTTGATCTGAGAAGATGTGTCATGAATGTCTTCCAAGTGTGATAGTTATGAGGTGTGAGAAGTTCAATAGGAGTGTTTTCGGCCATGGTTGGAAAGGTTTAATGAATTTTTTGTGAAGAGTTTCTGGTTTTCTGAAGTAAATGGCAGAAAAAAAAAAAAACTCTGCCCACAATGTAAGAAACCAAACCCCAATAGAGATTTTTTAGTGAAAAAGCTAGAAAAAGAAAAAGAATGCTTAGGACAATGCTCTATGTACTTGGTGAATTTTCCAATGAAATAAACTATAGATCTGGAAAGAGCATAGAACCACCTTTCTGACGCTTATTCGTTTTCAAAAAACGGAGCAAAAATGAACAAATTATGCCCCTCGAAGTGCAAAAAGATCATCTGACTTTGACCGATTTACCAAAAGTATGTTAAAAAGGCACTTGCAAAAAGTGTTTGAGCCCTCAGGGGCTTAAGATCTTCGGCCCCTGGTCACGTGAATGACTAGGGGTTAGCGGATTGGCTCCTGGGTGCAGTTCGCGGGCACATGGTGAGCCCTCAGGGGTTGCACAAGGGTTGGAAGCTGGCGGCCCTAGCTGGTGGCACGCTAGTGGCCTGTCGGTGGAGCTCCGACAGGTAGTCGACGGGTTGAGCGTCGCCGCCGGCGGGGCGACTGGCTGGCTGAGGTAGTGGCCCGATGGTTGTTGTTGGCAGCCACCGCCTCTACTAGTGGCCACTTGGGTACAAGGCAGCGACACTAGCCTATTGAATGGGCAACGCACAAAAAACTCAAAAAAAAATTATTATTTTTTATTTATTTTTAAATTTTTGACCTCAAATGTCTTTCCCTGGGGTCGTACGGCTCTGGGGCCAAAAAAATTTTGCTTCCTTGATCAACTGTGGCTGAATCAAACAAGTTTTATATGAAAATATAGGTTTTCAGGTGTTGCGAATCCAACGGTGAGGTCCATTTGGGCCCAAAGTGAACCCAAAAAATGGAGAAGGCCAGATCCACAAAAAATCAAACCCGAAAACTTCTAAAATTCTGATCAAACCCTCGTAGCTCCAAAATATTCAAAACAAGAATAGGCTGTAGCAAGTCCACACTTTGATACCATGTAGAAATTGTCAAAACCAACTTTGAAGTCCAAGAACACCTGCATGCAAAGGGAAACCTGTCACAGGGAAGAGAATGGAGAAAAAAGAAAGAGGGTTTTGAAGCTCTGAAATATGAGAGATATATTATTAGAACAATCGAATGAAATATTTACAAAGATCAATCGTTAAAAGGAGATCAAGCAAAATCTAAAAGTTAACCCTAATAGGTAGACATTTAATAATTATATTAATTATTAAATGTCACAATATGCAACTTAAGTGAAATCTTAAGAGTAGAATAAAGGTGACTTAATTAATATAAATTAAGTAAAAACCTTTACTCTAACATCAACTACTAAATTGCTTTCTTTAATCTTGAGAGAAAATAATTTTGTTTTTTAAATAAAGCTTATTTACCAAAATTTTAGTTTGAATATCTCACCCAACCTTTTCCACAAGGCATATGCAGCCTTATTTTTTGATACATTTAGAATAACTAAATACACAAGGTATAATCAAATTGTACCTTGAGCCTTCTTTTCCATTTTCTCCCATTCATCTTGATTGACCATAGTTGGCTTCTCATTTGTAATGGTCATCCATTGATCTCTCTCCTCTAGAAGGTCCTCAATTTATGCTTCCATAACACATAGTTGGTACCATTGAATTTCTCCAAATCCAACTATAAATTTGATGTAGCCAAGGCTTCCACCCACAAATCTGCCAAGCAAAATCACCAAAAATTCAATTGTAGTATAAAAAACCTTCCCTTTCCATCCATAGGCACCACAACTAGCCAATATTTGATACCAAATGTTAGGACTAAAGGTGAACACTACAAATGAAAACCTAAAAATAAGATTATAAATCTAAAAAAAAACCCTTATGATCATGAAAATCATCCATCCAAAAGATCTTAATTATAGATTACCATTAATGGAGGTTATGACGAAAAATAATAGTATAATAAAATAAAGAAACCACATAAAATCAACACATAACACAAGACTTATGTGGAGAAACCCTTAAACAAAAAAATACATAAGAAAGATGCCAAGATTATATTAATCTTCAAATGTAAGAGACATATACAACAATCCTCTTTCTACTCCCAGTTCTAGTAGCTTCTTTCTACTTGTAAAAACACTTCTATCTATACACCATCAAAGAACCCCAATATATAGAGTTGTAGAAAGCCTTATGGTCACAAAATGGGTGTCCAATTTTTCCTTTTCAGTTATCCATGCCTTTTTTATTGGTTTTCCCTCATTGGAATGTGAAACAACATTCAAATTTCCCTCCTTTAACTCTCTTTCCTATATTCCCAACTTGGAAAGATCAACAATCACCTTATACTTTATTATTTTGTCTTCTATCACCCCCTTCCTAGTTGTCCATATGAGGGGATAATAAATTAAGTACACGAGGAATTATTTAATTACAATTACCCCTTAACCCCTTCCTTATGAATGCATCTACAACATATAATTGGGACATTAATACGATGGCATAGGATTTACAAGGTTTATGGAACCTTATCCTAACATAAATTGCATTTGTTACTATCCAAAAAATATATTATGTTATGCAAATTTAAACATTACGACTTCACACTATCATCAATTTTGTGATTTAATTATTTTCTTAATTAAATTTCAACAAATTTAATAAAATCACATGGTAATAGTAAAATTTGTTTGTAGTCATGTGTGAAACGTTTAAATATTTGTAATTCATCTTTACAAATCCATTGTGCTTACATCAAAACTTAATATATTTTAGACTTAAAAATGCAAAACTTGAGGAAAGTTAGTTAGAACCTATTATCAACCTTCACAACTATTGTGTGACTTTATAAAACTAAAAACTACATTGAGAAACTATACTTATGCCACTAAGATTCTTTCACCATTTGATCATCCTCATGTAAACTATATTAACAAGAAAATTGTGACTCAATTTAAACCATCTTGCAACATTTTCAAGAGATTCAACCTAACAGTGAATGGATTGTGACTATGACCACAAAATTTACTACTTTAACTTTAATAGACAAATTAACATTTCAAAAACAATTATGGACCTTTGTGGCCAATACTTAATGATGCAAGCATTGATGTTTTTAATTTGATCAAATTGAGGCAACAAAGGGACTCCACATGCAACTTGGAAGATTAACATGACATTTAAGAGGTCAACTTAATGATACGTCTTTTAATGAGCATGAAAAGTTTTACCAAGGTAAAAAATGAGAATAACACTCATCCTCCAAGTTCACACCCACTAACGTGGTTTGGGTTTTGAACTCCACAATGTAATCCTACATACATTTTCCATAATTACCACTTTACAAGAAGGTTTCTAGGTCTACTAAGTTTTCACTAACATCTCCAATACCAAATTTCTTGTTGAGTGCTTTCTATTAATAAGACAAAAGATTGATTTTGTCTTATGAAATTTTGTTGTTGGATCATATGTTCTTGTTGTTGCCTCATCCAATTCTAATTGTTTTACATGATCTTCATGTCATTTTCAAGGGCTATAACTATTTTTTTTTTATTTTTGAGGTTCTCCATTTTCATTTATTTATTCCATATTTGAGTAGAGATATTTGGATTGTAAGGTAACAATAATTTATCTTTTTCACCTCTTAAAGTATAATACAAAAATTCACTTCCACAATTCCCATAAAGATGAAAACAATTTTAATTTCAATATGATCCATCATATTTTACATTAAAAATTCATTTAACATTGTTCTACTTGTATTTAAAAATGGAATTTTCAAAGAGGGATGAATGTTGTTGAAAAATAAAAATTAAAAGTTTAAAATGCTAAATATTGTAATAAGACTTTTGTCCATTAACACTGTGTGTCAATTTTTACATCAAAATTTTGGTTCATACCCCATGATCCATCATCAAGATGTGATGCAGATAGAGAGAAGAGTGAAAAATCAAGTAGAAGATGTTAAACAGGCACAAGACAACTGAGAAGGGGGGGTGAATCAGTTGTCACAGAGTTCAAACTTAAAACTCCAATACTTATTAATTCCACAACCACACTATTTTGTTATTAAATAAGAGCATGAAACACAAATAACAAAAAGTAAATCAACACAATGAACACCATATTTTTACATGGAAAACCCAATGAGGGAAAAACCATAGTGAGGGTTAGCTCACAATATAAATAGTATAACCTGAATACAAAGGCTCATTTCCAAGGGCTCACTACCCAAACAAGGACTCACTATCCAAGAACAAAGGCTCACTGCCTACAGAAGGGACTCACTGTCCAAGAACAAAGGCTCATTTCCTACATAAAGGACTCACTGTCCAACAAGGAGGCTCACTACCTATAGATACAAAAGAGAACAAAAGATTCACCACAACACTTAAAACACATTTGCAAGATTGCAAAAACCTTTATCTCACTGCCTTCAAAAACACAACTCACTCACACACATTTTTTCTCTTATGATTTGTGGCTCACTTTCATCACTTTGCATCACACTGTCATTCAACTCTTCACAATTCGACTTGCTTTTATACCATCCTCATCCTTAGAAACTTTCTCCAAGGCCGGCCACAATTATCTCATTTCGTAAATTCAAAATATGTAGGCAAATCAACATTCCCATAGTGGAAAGGAATGAGAGTGGACCAATAAAAAATATTTTTCAAGATCAAAAATAATATCTTGAATCAACCACATGCTTCCTTAATTAAATTTTATTCTTCAAATGAAGTGTAGGCACAAGGTCAGCCAAACCTAATGAAATCATAAAAGAACATTGATGTACACACTTCCCAACAAGAAGATGATGTGTAGATGCCATGACATGTTTCCTTATGCATGAGAATACATCTTAGAATCTTCCAGATACATTCACAACAAAACAACAAACTTCAATCACTGAACACCTTTCACCAGTCCATCTGAACTATATAAACTCATACTGAAATACTGAAACATGACTTCTGGATCACCAATCTTCAAACCTCTTTGCTAGAGCACAGAAAATACCTTCACAAGACATATTCCATATCTACAATATTTGAAACAAAATAGAGGAGGACTACAAAGAAACAATATTTATCGTAGTCCACAAAAGACCAACTCTGCTAGAATAGTTCACTTACCAATGAATGTAACTTTCACGTACCATCAAACCAGAAACTAGAACTTAGGACATATCACCACTAAATCATCATTATCAAACCTTCAAATCTGTACAAGCATAGGATCAACATAGGATAAATGTGGAGCACATACCAGAGCACATTCTGAACTCTTTCATCATTTTGACTTCTCTTCTTCATTAATTTTCTCAAAAGCACTTGGAAACTTATCAAACCAACACATCTACAACACTGCAAAGATAGCTCCATGTACTCACAACATTTCAATAGCATCTCAGCTATACATGTACAATCTACAACATATTGAACTGTGTTGAAATCAATGACAACATTAATGACAACACCGCTGAAACTTGTTCATACTTGCAATAGAAGACTTGGGTAGATAAAAGGATGAAGGGTAAGGAAGGGATAGGTGGTCTGAAATTCAAAAATTTACAATTATAAGGACTAAAAAAGAAAAGGAGAGGAAAACACAAGACCCTAGAAGGAAAAAATCAAAACAAGACATTAGAAGGACAAAATAAAATAAGTTAGATTAAACTAAATTTATTTTTTATTTTGTCCTTCTAATGTGTTGTTTTGATTTTTTCATTCCAAGATCTTGTCTTTTCCTCTCCTTTTATTTTTTGGACTTTATAATTGTAACTTTTTGAATTTCAAACCACCTATCCCTTCCTTGCCCCTCATCCTTTTATCTACCCAAGTAGATGCTACTTCATTTTTCACTCTTCTCTATCTACATTGCATCCTGATGATGGATCATGGAGTATGATATGAAACATTGTTGTAAAAATTGGAACACATTTTTAATCTAGAAATATTATTACAATATTGTCATGGACTGTGGGAACTTCATGCTTTTAACATGATAAAACTAAAATATTCAACTTAAAAAAATATTAAAAATGGTTCTAGAACACCCACTAAGAGGAAAATCAACTTTGATAATGGAAATCATACTTATATAATAACAAATTTTAAAAATAGACAATTATATTTTTCCCTTGCTCTGTCTAATTATATATACACAATTGTCAAGCCTCTAGTTACAATTATGAACTAATTTTATTCTCCTTTATTTTGATCATTACAACATTCTATCTTATCTTCCCTCTTCAAAACATAAATTACACCTCATTGGTGGTGTTAGAGCATTGTTATCAGACCATAGAAGGTCCCTTCTAAAGATTAAGCAAAAAAAATGTCCTTTTGTTTCAAATTTCATTTTAAACAATTGGAAGTCAATCCTACATTTATAGGTTTAATTTGTCCCAATAGGTAATTTTTTTTCCTTCATTGTCACTATTATTAAATTATTTTTCCAAACTCATCTTAAGGTTCCTTTTTAATATTTTTCCTAATCATCGTGGATGATTAACAATGATTTCATGTTGGTGTGTCTTATCAAATGGGTTACCATAGTTATCAAAGAATTGGCCTTTTCTTGTACTTAATCCATGAAATCTTCTAATGAATTAGAATTTACTCATATATATTTTTGGAACAATCTTGGTTGTAGAGAATTTATAACTTGATGAACAAGTTGTTGAAACTATGATTTGTCTTTATGCTAAGGTTTTTTAATGTTTAATGAACACGAATGTTTTTCTTTTTTGATACAACAGGGGTGTCCCTGCAACCCAACCCAACAGCTCAACAACCTGTACCTTGGGTATCTGGGGCGAGCTAGGGCGAGACTAGTCCCCTACGGGTGAGATCCACCACCCGCAAGTAGTACCACCTCTTAAACCCGGGAGTGGAGTCGAACCCAAGACCAATGGGGAGCAAACCCACTACCCAAGCCAACTCTACTACTCATTCAAGCTAATGAAAATGGATGTTAGCTCAGTATGAATGATGAGATGGTTTTAGAAATTCAAACCTATTAGGTAACTATTTAAAATTATTTTCTAAAGAGCTCTAACAAATCATGAAATGTATATATAGAATTATTAGGGATTGTAATGTCCATACCAATCTAGGGCTTCTTTTATGGAGGTTTATATAAAATTTTACAAGCTAAAATAGGGTTAATGACTATCTAATTGGTTTATTGTGAAAAAAACTATTTAATGTGTAATATTGGATAAGTATTTTCATTAAATGTTAGTTTAATCATAATGGGGCCAATGTTAATGTAGGAGATATTTAGAGATAAATATTTGTTTTCGAGTAGCTAGACTATTGGGTATTAAATGTGTTGCCTAGGTTAAAAAGATGAAGATGTAGGAAGAAGGTTAGTATTAGTGGAAAAAATAGGGGTTAGTTTGTGGTGTAAGGTTTGTCCATTTTATTACCTTCTTGTGTTAGTGACACATCTTAGACATTGTCCCAACTCTTAACCTTAGATTTAATTACTTTGGTCATGATAATTAATTTACTTATGCAGTATGTGGATGCTTACTTTCTTAATTCAAGGTTTCATATATTTCTATAATTATATTTGTTATAATCATTTTATATCTCTTGTGTATAATATAAATGATGTCAATTGTGATTTCTTATTATAGGTATATTTTTTATTGATGTTATTTGTAAGTGTCTTATTATGCATGTATTGAGGTTTCATAATATGTCTCCCAACATTTACTTTAATTAGTTACATCTTTTAATTCTTGTTAGAGTAGAATAAATAGCATTTTGTAGAATTTTGTGTTCTCATGGTAATTATTGGTCTTAGTTTGTAATGTATGTGAAATCAATATGAAACTTAGGGTATTCTTACTTTTGATAATTGTACTAATTATTTTTATCAATGATTGTATTATTATAAATTGGTTTGATTGTTATATATTAAGTTTCAATTGGATTGATACATGAATCATAATTAGATTGAATGCATGTCCCTTTGAGTGAGTTGAATTGTACATTGTGTCATCTATGTATGTAGTCAATTAATGTTATGTGATGCCAAATACCTTAGTTTTTAGTTTAGATGACTATGTGTTCATGTATTTACTGTTCATGTAAAATAATTATGAGCGTGGTGGGTTGGTGTGTTATAGCTAAATTATGATGAATATATGTTGGTATTACAAATTGTGTCTAGAGTGTGATATTTTTAGACAATATAGTATTTTGAGCATGTAATGGAATTAATATATGATGATGATAACCTATTTGTAATTATTATATTGTGAACCTAATGATTGATTTGAAACTTGATCATTGTGATTGTGAGCAATGATCAAATAATAATTGTATACATGTGGTATCATGTTGTTTTTTTATTTAATATTATTTTGGTTCAATTATTATTGTAACTAAGGGTTATTTTAGAATTAGATTAGATCAATGGAGACCATAAACCCAAAGTAATTACAAAATACAATGGAAGTAAACAAAAGAATGATTATACCATAAAACCGTCGAGACCTCCATGATTCACTTTTGTAACACCTTCTAACTTGTTGGTTGATGTGTTGCCCTTAGATTCATCATGCGAGCAATCTGCAAATAGATGTCTATGTCCTACACCAAGCTTCGAAGGATTTGAATAAAGTCTAAATGCCTAATGCCTATGACAATATGAGTGAAATGCCTATGCCTAAATATGCCAAGACTAAATGAAGTAAGATGACAAATGCTGCAAAGTTTAATGTCTGAAATCCAATGCCTCCTTATTGTAAAAATGAGAGGAAAATAGCATTTTATAGAAAATTCCATTTTGAATGGACGGATGAGATTGAATGTCAATAAGATATCTTAATCAATGGCCAAAATTGAATGTTGTAGTACGGACTAGGGTTAGGTCAAAATTAGGGCAATGATAAGAAATGAAGGGTTGAGATTGAATTATGAGATAATTCAATCAAGGGATGAAATTGAATGAGATGTTAAGAGATAAGATTTGATGTGGAAGATAAGATTGGCACAGACAAAGAGGTGATAGGAGAAATTAAATAATAAAAATTATTTAATTTAGGTGACCAATGAATAATTAAATGATTAAAGATATTATTTAATTATAGAAAATGTGACAAAAGGAATCATTTTAAATTAAATAATGATTTAATTCAAAATTCAAGAGAGTGTGCCAAATTAAATAAATAAAATTTATTTAATTTAATGAGAGAAAAGGCTAATGAATAATTAAATAATTAAAGATATTATTTAATTATAGAGGAATGTGACAAAGGAATCATTTTGAATTAAGTAATGATTTAATTCAAAATTCAAGAGAGTGGACCAAATTAAATAAATAAAATTTATTTAATTTATGAGAGAAAAGGCTAATGAATAATTAAATAATTATTTAATTATTTAATTATAGTGGAAGGTGGATAAAAATTAAATAAATAAGAATTTATTTAATTTATCAAGCAATAAATAAAGATAGGAATGAATTAATTAAATAATAAAAATTATTTAATTAATAGAAGACATATGACTTTAGAAAATAATTAAATAATTAAAAATTATTTAATTATCAAAGCCAAAAAGGGGGGATGACGAAGAATTTAGAAGTGAAAGGCTTAGGACAATTTTTAGTGTCTACATTTTGCCCCTCTTTGTCATAATGTAGCATATCGCATTGTGACAAAGAAAATAAGTCCAAAAAAATGCCCCAGTGTAAAATAAGGTGAGGAAGAATGACAAGGAGGGTTACGGTATATGTAACTAAGGGTTATTTTAGAATTAGATTAGATCAATGGAGACCATAAACCCAAAGCAATTACAAAATACAATGGAAGTAAACAAAAGAATGATTATACCATAAAACCGCCGAGACCTCCATGATTCACTTTTGTAACACCTTCTAACTTGTTGGTTGATGTGTTGCCCTCAGATTCATCATGCGAGCAATCTGCAAATAGATGTCTATGTCCTACACCAAGCTTCGAAGGATTTGAATAAAGTCTAAATGCCTAATGCCTATGACAATATGAGTGAAATTCCTATGCCTAAATATGCCAAGACTAAATGAAGTAAGATGACAAATGCTGCAAAGTTTAATGTCTGAAATCCAATGCCTCCTTATTGTAAAAATGAGAGAAAAATGCCATTTTATAGAAAATGCCATTTTGAATGGACGGATGAGATTGAATGTCAATAAGATATCTTAATCAATGGCCAAAATTGAATGTTGTAGTACGGACTAGGGTTAGGTCAAAATTAGGGCAATGACAAGAAATGAAGGGTTGAGATTGAATTATGAGATAATTCAATCAAGGGATGAAATTGAATGAGATGTCAAGAGATAAGATTTGATGTGGAAGATAAGATTGGCACAGACAAAGAGGTGATAGGAGAATTAAATAATAAAATTATTTAATTTAGGTGACCAATAAATAATTAAATGATTAAAGATATTATTTAATTATAGAAGAATGTGAAAAAGGAATCATTTTAAATTAAAATAATGATTTAATTCAAAATTCAAGAGAGTGGACCAAATTAAATAAATAAAATTTATTTAATTTAATGAGAGAAAGAGGCTAATGAATAATTAAATACCAACAATTAAAGATATTATTTAATTATAGAGGAATGTGACAAAAGGAATCATTTTGGAATTGGCAATGATTTAATTCAAAATTCAAGAGAGTGACCAAATTTCAAATTTATTTATTTATGAGAGAAAAGGTTAATGAATAATTAAATAATTATTTACCATTTACCATAGCGGGAAGACAAAAAATTAAACAAATAAGAATATTTAATTTATCGCCAATAAATAAAGATAGGAATGAATTAATTAAATAATAAAAATTATTTAATTAATAGAAGACATATGACTTTAGAAAATAATTAAATAATTAAAAATTATTTAATTATCAAAGCCAAAAAGGGGGG
Source organism: Sequoia sempervirens (assembly GCA_007258455.2). NCBI lineage: Eukaryota > Viridiplantae > Streptophyta > Pinopsida > Cupressales > Cupressaceae > Sequoia > Sequoia sempervirens. The sequence goes on along the minus strand of VDFB02383808.1, from coordinate 6,264 downwards.
ATGACGAAGAATTTAGAAGTGAAAGGCTTAGGACAATTTTTAGTGTCTACATTTTGCCCCTCTTTGTCATAATGTAGCATATCGCATTATGACAAAGAAAATAAGTCCAAAAAAATGCCCCAGTGTAAAATAAGGTGAGGAAGAATGACAAGGAGGGTTACGGTATATGTAACTAAGGGTTATTTTAGAATTAGATTAGATCAATGGAGACCATAAACCCAAAGCAATTACAAAATACAATGAAAGTAAACAAAAGAATGATTATACCATAAAACCGCCGAGACCTCCATGATTCACTTTTGTAACACCTTCTAACTTGTTGGTTGATGTGTTGCCCTCAGATTCATCATGCGAGCAATCTGCAAATAGATGTCTATGTCCTACACCAAGCTTTGAAGGATTTGAATAAAGTCTAAATTCCTAATGCCTATGACAATATGAGTGAAATTCCTATGCCTAAATATGCCAAGACTAAATGAAGTAAGATGACAAATGCTGCAAAGTTTAATGTCTGAAATCCAATGCCTCCTTATTGTAAAAATGAGAGAAAAATGCCATTTTATAGAAAATATCATTTTGAACAGACAGATGAGATTGAATGTCAATAAGATGTCTTAATCAATGGCCAAAATTGAAAGTTGTAGTATGGAATAGGGTTAGGTCAAAATTAGGGCAATGACAAGAAATGAAGGGCTGAGATTGAATTATGAGATAATTCAATCAAGGGATGAAATTGAATGAGATGTCAAGAGATAAGATTTGATGTGGAAGATAAGATTGGCCGCGAGACAAAGAGGTGATAGGAGGGTAATAAAAATTATTTAATTTGGGTGATAATAAATAAATTAAAATGATTAAAAGATATTATTTAATTAGCAGAAGAATGTGACAAAAGGAATCATTTTGATAAATAATGATTTAATTCAAATTCAAGAGGTGGACAGAATTAAATAAATAAAATTTATTTAATTTAATGAAGACTGTGAATAATTAAATAATTAAAGATATTATTTAATTATGGGGAATGTGACAAAAGGAATCATTTTGAATTAAGTGTGATTTAATTCAAAATTCAAGAGAGGAGATGGACCAAATTAAATAAATAAAAATTTATTTAATTTGGCAAGAAAAAGGCTAATGAATAATTAAATAATTATTTAATTATTTAATTATAGTGGAAGGTGGATAAAAATTAAATAAATAAGAATTTATTTAATTTATCAAGCAATAAATAAAGATAGGAATGAATTAATTAAATAATAAAAATTATTTAATTAATAGAAGACATATGACTTTAGAAAATAATTAAATAATTAAAAATTATTTAATTATCAAAGCCAAAAAGGGGGGATGACGAAGAATTTAGAAGTGAAAGACTTAGGACAATTTTTAGTGTCTACATTTTGCCCCTCTTTGTCATAATGTAGCATATCGCATTGTGACAAAGAAAATAAGTCCAAAAAAATGCCCCAGTGTAAAATAAGGTGAGGAAGAATGACAAGGAGGGTTACGGTATATGTAACTAAGGGTTATTTTAGAATTAGATTAGATCAATGGAGACCATAAACCCAAAGCAATTACAAAATACAATGGAAGTAAACAAAAGAATGATTATACCATAAAACCGCCGAGACTTCCATGATTCACTTTTGTAACACCTTCTAACTTGTTGGTTGATGTGTTGCCCTCAGATTCATCATGCGAGCAATCTGCAAATAGATGTCTATGTCCTACACCAAGCTTTGAAGGATTTGAATAAAGTCTAAATTCCTAATGCCTATGACAATATGAGTGAAATTCCTATGCCTAAATATGCCAAGACTAAATGAAGTAAGATGACAAATGCTGCAAAGTTTAATGTCTGAAATCCAATGCCTCCTTATTGTAAAAATGAGAGAAAAATGCCATTTTATAGAAAATGTCATTTTGAATGGACGGATGAGATTGAATGTCAATAAGATATCTTAATCAATGGCCAAAATTGAATGTTGTAGTACGGACTAGGGTTAGGTCAAAATTAGGGCAATGACAAGAAATGAAGGGTTGAGATTGAATTATGAGATAATTCAATCAAGGGATGAAATTGAATGAGATGTCAAGAGATAAGATTTGATGTGGAAGATAAGATTAGCACAGACAAAAGTTGATAGGAGAAATTAAATAATAAAATTATTTAATTTAGGTGACCAATGAATAATTAAATGATTAAAGATATTATTTAATTATAGAAGAATGTGACAAAGGAATCATTTTAAATTAAATAATGATTTAATTCAAAATTCAAGAGTGTACCAAATTAAATAAATAAAATTTATTTAATTTAATGAGAGAAAAGGCTAATGAATAATTAAATAATTAAAGATATTATTTAATTATAGAGGAATGTGACAAAAGGAATCATTTTGAATTAAGTAATGATTTAATTCAAAATTCAAGAGAGTGGACCAAATTAAATAAATAAAATTTATTTAATTTATGAGAGAAAAGGCTAATGAATAATTAAATAATTATTTAATTATTTAATTATAGTGGAAGATGGATAAAAATTAAATAAATAAGTATTTATTTAATTTATCAAGCAATAAATAAAGATAGGAATGAATTAATTAGATAATAAAAATTATTTAATTAATAGAAGACATATGACTTTAGAAAATAATTAAATAATTAAAAATTATTTAATTATCAAAGCCAAAAGGGGGGATGATGGAGAATTTAGAAGTGAAAGGCTTAGGACAATTTTTAGTGTCTACATTTTGCCCCTTTTGTCATAATGTAGCATATGCATTGTGACAAGAAAATAAGTCAAAAAATGCTACAATAATGCAAAATAAGATTGAGGAAGAATGACAAGGAGGGTTATGGTATGCCTCGAGGAGGAAAGATGGGTTCAAGAACATGGGTGTGCTCTCCCGAGGAAATGGACAAGGACGCTAGAATATGAAGAGACAAAGGGTATTTGTTACGAAATATGGATGATGAAGATGCAGACTAGATGAAAGAATCCTTCAAAACTTGTAGTAGGACTTTAATATTTATTGCTCTTAATCATCATTGGGCAGTAAAAATGACACAAATGGACAACAAACACCATGATATGACATAGACCAAGGTGTGCAAGGTCATCCACTTGAAAAATAGACAGTCACAGACAAGGAATTTCCTAACTCATACTAAGGGTCATGTTGCCCCAGTCTTTTTGTCAAGACAATCCACAAGCAGAAAAAGACAAAGACAATTCATGAAACGTCGTTGCTTCTCTAAATCCTATTTCCAGAACATCCTTGAGACTCTAGCAACATGCTTGTCAAAATATAAAACAAAGAGCCCTTATCATGATATGTCGTTGTTTTTCTAAATCCAAGAATCAGGACCTCGCTGAGAAACTAGTAGTCATGCGTGTCAATCGTCATGATACGTCGCTGCTTCTCTAAATCCTGTTAGTGAGATCTCGCTAAAAAACTAGTAACATGCTAAAAGCCAACAGAGAAATGTCTAATATTTTCCAAGTGCTTCTGGATATCCATTGTTTCAATGTCAAAATGTCAAGTTTGATGATGATGAGATGCCAGAGTGTCAAAGCGTTGAGGATGCTAAGACGACAAATGTCAAAAATTGTCGAATTCAGGAAGGACACATCCTGAATAATGTTAATGTTTAGAGGATTGATCCCTAAATGTCAAAAGGGATCCCTCAAAATTCCATGTGACAGTGATGATGACGATGCCTAGGAAGGACACATCCTAAGGCATAAATGACACAGTCGGTTCTTCAGAAGGACACATCTGAAGAATACTGATGTCAAGGGGGAGTGATCCTTAGATGTCAAGAGGATCCCTCAAAATGTCGAATGACAGTGACGATGCCTAGGAATGACACATCCTAAGGCATGAATGATAGAGGTTATCTTTCAAAAGGACACATCTGAAAGGTAACCAAGAATTGACGGTTTGAAAGGTTATGATCATATGACTTGTTTGGACTGAGTTTGACTTGTGTTTGACTATATGTTGATATTGTCATGATGATATGATTAATGTGCTGATGAGATTATCATATTGAAATAATCGGCTGCCATGAATTATTTTTAGGAATGTACCCATTAGGGAATGATTCGCTTTGCCTTGAAGATATTTTGACGTGTGTGCCAATGTAGTGCCATGAACCCTAATGGACTGACCTAGTGCGGCCTCGGGGGCTCATCGATAGATGGCCTTGCCTACGTCATACACTCAGAGACCTCGTAGTTCGACACGACCAATGACTTTGTCTTGATGACCAAAGATTGTGTTATGATTTTATTTTGACAAACCTAAAAGGACTGACCTAATGTCTCAGGGACTGAAATGTGAGTCTTGCCTACGTAGCAAGTGCGCAGAGACAATGTAGTTCAGACAAATAACAAGGACTAACTGACATGACTAACTTTGACTAGAGATGATACTGCATTTGCGTTCTTAGAGCAATCTGATGTTTTGTTGTGGTTTTCTTTAGGACGTTTTATGATTTTTAGGTCTTTTTTAAGGACTTTTTACCAATGTTTTTATCTTTTTTTAGGACTTTTTGCAATGTTTTTGTCTTTTTTAGGACTTTTTATGATGTTTTTGGTCTTTTTTAGGACTTTTTATGATGTTTTTTGTCTTTTTTCAGGAATTTTTATGATGTTTTTGGTCTTTTTTTACACTGCTGGATTTGACACCATTTTCTGACGGGCGTTCATCGGTCATTCGACAAATCTCTGTCGGAAGAGCGACACAATGGCGAAAATCTTTCCATCACTATTTTTTCGTCGCAAGGTCGATGACAAATTAAACGTCAAAATAACGGCAAAGAATCGTTGGTCAGTAGCATCGTGAAATACCATCGCAAAATCGATGAAACCTTTGTTTATCCACCGACGAATTACACTAGAAGTTCGTCGTCGGTTCGACGAAATGGGCAAGCAGTAGCGTGGAAACAACATGGAATGTTCGTCGAAATAGCGACAAAATAGTAAAGTAGTAGCGTCGAAAGAACACCAAAAGTTCATCGAATGTGCGACGAAATAGGCAAGTAGTAGCGTCAGAACAAAACCAAAAGTTCATGCACTTTGCGATGAAATTAGCAAGGAGTAGTGTCGGCTGAGCACCAAAATTTCGTCGAAAGTGCAACAAAATTAGCAAGAAGCAGTGTCAAAACAACGTGAAAAGTTCGTCGACTTTGCGACGAAATTAGCAATGAGTAGCGTCGGAAGAACACTAAAATTTTGTCAAAAGTGCAACAAAATTGGCAGGGAATAGTGTGGTAGCAACTCTGAAATATCGTCAGAAGGGCGACGAAATGGGCAGGGAGTTACGACGAAATCATCATCGTAGCTATAGCAACTTCGTCGAGCCTTTATGTTGATTCGTCGGTGGTTATCATCGAAATTGCGACGAAGAAGCAAAAATTTTAAAAAAAATTATATATTCGTGGAAATGTACCATTGCAGAGACTGACGACTAATCATACATATAGACTGCATATTGGTTTGATGCTTCAAACGATGCATTTCTTATATTGAAAAGTGCATTACCTTATTGAGCTTCTCATTGTTTTGAGTATAGTTTAATATTCTCTACTTAACAAGGCCAACCATGTGACGGTGGAAGCTCATTTGGCCCACCCCCGCCCCCCTCACATCACTCTCAATTCCCCATACCCAATCATATAACATTAATCATTGATTCATCCATTAATAACATATAACATTTATTCATTCATCCATTAATAACATATAACATTCATTCATTAACATATAACATTCATTAATTAACATATTCACATTCATTCATTAACATATAATAATCATTAATTAACATATTCACATTCATTCATTAACATATAATGATAATTCTTTTAGTTTTTATATTGTATCCAAGAAATATGGTTGATAAAATGATATGATTACAATCACTTTTTTGTGTTTCTTTTTGAAAAGCTACATAAAAGCTGAGAGTGGAGTATCATTTTCTAAATCAATATATGTCCCCCTTTTAGTTGTTCTACCCTCTGCTCGTGATCTTAATGTATGCCTAGTCGTCTGCTCATGACGTGGACGTCGCTGCAAGGGGGGATCTATTGCAATAAGAAATAAATGTTAAACTGATATGTTTTATTATTATTGTTACAAGTATTTGATTAATTAAAAGAACATTAGAGTGGTTCTCTTTACCTGATGGGTCCACATCATGTTCCTAAACTTTTGTTATAGATTCATGCTCAACATGTTGAACACCCTCTAAA
>VDFB02383807.1:0-17861 GCA_007258455.2 Sequoia sempervirens | reverse complement strand
CTACTAATACTTAATTTTATAAGTTATAAATAAAAACTAAAAAAAATCGTTGTAAAACACCATCATAATAATTATTAGAACACTCATTTATTAGATTCTCTTTATGTAACATTTTTAGGGATCTATTTTTTAATTGAAAGAGACACACCTTGTCTCTTATAGCATTTCATCCTTTGAAGCCTTAGATTCTTAATTATCAAAAAAAAATCTTGTAAATGAAAGTATATATAGACACGATTGATGTTTATTAAAGTGTATTATATCATGATGAGTAAACATACATTAATTTTTTTTTTTACAGATCTATTTTTTAATTGAAAGAGACACGCCTTGTCTCTTATAGCATTTCATCCTTTGAAGCCTTAGATTCTTAATTATCAAAAAAAAATCTTGTAAATGAAAGTATATATATAGACACAATTGATGTTTATTAAAGTGTATTATATCATGATGAGTAAACATACATTTAAATTACACGCATCCTTCAAATAAATTTTTATATATAGGGGGAACTGGTATGTCAATGTCACTCAAATATTAAATTTGACCCATTAACATTTCTAGAAGATTTGAACCTTGGTGAATGAGGTACTTATGAAACATACTATCATCCTCACCAATTCAACTCAACCAATTAAATTATAACTCTTCAATTTAATAAAAAATAAATAAATATAATAATTGTTTTGATTTAGATTTTAGGTGTTGACATGTTAATCTATTAAAAAGCTCATTCTTCAATACGACTTTTTCAATGGATTTGGTATATGAGAGATAGAATCATCAAAGCTTTCATGTTTTAATGACAAAATTATTCCTTATATAGTTTTCTTGGTCTTGGGACTTTTCTCTTTGAGATATACAGGGGTTTTTGTTGTGTATTAAACTCTTTACTAAAGTATTGTCTTAGATATTATCACATCTAAACATGGTGGAATTTGTCTAAGTGATGGTGGCACTTTTATTGAAGTCCTTTTTTTAAAAGATATTATTAAGTTCTTAATTGTCAATATCAATCTTTTAATGGAAACTATTGTTTTTGTATTTTTATAATGATGTGGAAGTTTTTCATCTTCTTTTAATGGAAATTATTGTTTTTGTATTTTTATAATGATGTGGAATTTTTCCATCTTTTATAAAAATATTCGTGATGAATTTTGATATTTATGTTATTTTCTATTTGATTTTATATTTATTTTGAGAATACATTTTTATGCATTTATCTATTGATAAATTTTGTAATTTTATGAAAAGTTAGGTCATTCTTTTAATTTTTATCTATTTCCATGTACACATATTCCTATACACTTGTTCACTCCTTATTGATAAATGTATATGTTTTGATATATGCATCTTAATTAAGTATTGGTTAGTATAGATGTCCTAAATATGTTTATCTAAAAAATATTGAAAGATTTCAATCTTGAGTAATTACATTTTTACTTCAAAACTACTTTATTTTATTTATATTATTTATGAAGAACTATATTTACTAAAGAGCTATTTTAAATACATATATCTAAAATATGTTGAGTAATATAATTCAAACTATTTTAATTACATAAGAGTTATTTTATCTTACTTTAAAACTATTTTATTTGTTACATACATGCATCAAAATAAATATAAAATAAAAAAAATTAAATATAAAGACAAAAAAAATTTAAAATATATATTAATAGTGACAAAATAAATTATTAAAAAATATGTGCAAGTATATAATATTTACTAGACTTTTTAAATTAAAATAAAACAAAATAATTAGGGTAAGTGTAGGTAATTGGAGTATAAAATGGTAAAAAATATTTAAGAGGCCAACACATACCTGTGTATGATCTACATTAAAAATAGTAAATGAGAATTTATTTTTTAATTTAATTTTGTGAATAGATGCATATGGTATTGAAGTTTGTGTCACATCCCCTAGCAACCCCTTTATTTTCTTGTGACTCCCTAGTCCCATTGTAATTTGTATTAGGGATGGAACTTGTATTTGCAAAATGTTGTTAGTGTGTGTGTGCGTGTGAGGGAGAAAGAGATAGTTATGAACCCTTAATGGTTAATACTAATGAATGTTAGTATTATTATTATTTTATCTATCAAAATTTAATGCATTGATTATGTTTTCAACTAACCCAAACTACTATTGTTTTGGTGGAATTGTGCAAGGAAGATGGTTGACTACAAGTACTCAAGGTACAAGGTGACAGAGATTATGTGGCTCCATGGAGAGAGACAAACGAATCATAGTTCCAACCCTAGTGTTAATACCCTATTGGAAACTTTTGTCCAACCAAAGGTTTACCTAATCAAGTATCAAGTATGTAGAGTTTAATTAAATGATTATTTTACCTATAGTTTGAGTTTGCAAGGATTGTCCAAAACCTTCATGCAACCTTGAGATCTCAAATGCTCTATTAATTACATTGATCATCCACTTTGTTTATGTTGTGAAGGTACGATGCTAATCCTGATTTGAGTTCAATAACCTAGAAGGTAAGGACTAATGTTAAGTTGCTAAATTACATACATATATTATTAAAGGTAGAAACATAAATAGAACACATAACAATCAAGAGATAAATAAAAATATTAAATATTTTAATTTGATAAAAGAAAGAAAGAAATTTTAAAAATGAAAGAGGATTATAAAAAAAAAGAGAGAAAAGAGAGAAGTTGGGTCATGGAAATACACTAGCGACCCAACAAAGGAAAAATGTCATTAATATGAGTCATTTATTCTTGCCCCATGATTGGAGACAACATGCATTTAATAAGAATGGTGCAAGGTAAGGTGGAAGGTGTGACCACACCATTAAGAGGTATGGTGAACCCCAAATTTGGGAAATACTTACAAAGTTTGATGGAGGATGACACACAAATGAAGAACAAACCCGTGACCTTCCTTAAATCTACATTTTGGGGCTCAATTTCACCCAAAAATTGAAGGAAGGGAATGCTTAAGGGTGTTTGGAGATATTCCAAAATTTTGGGAAGGGGATAGAGTGAAGGGCAACTAGATAAAGGCATGATAGCTCACCATTTCGGACATAGAGACCATCTTAGATGCCCTATCAGATTTCACAAAACATAATATATTGTGTTGGTTTATATAATTATTTAAATAGATTGATCAATTGGGTAATAGAACATGACAATTGGTTATTTAGGAGGATGGTCTGCTTGATAAATTCTTGTTAAAGGGACTATCTAATAAGATCTCACTCTATTGGTTTCTTTTCTTTAATAGGGTGATCAATTGGGTGTTATAAATTTTCAATAGTAGAGTAGTTAGGTTTGATGGAATTATGGTCATTAAGTCTATCAAAAAATATTGCAATTTGTTGATCTCTTATTAAATATGGTAATCAATTTAGTTGCATAACATATTGAATGCTTTGCATAGGAGTGTAACCAAGCTTGATGGAATTTTGATGTATAGGTCCATCAAAAAGCATTACACTTTTATAATTTTATCATGTTGAATAGGTTTCTAAATTTAACATTGCTTCATAACATATTGGACACATTGAATGATATAATGTCAAATGATAAGGTTTAATTGTTATATGATAAATAGAGATAGAGAATAACTAATTCTATAACCTCAATAGGCTCATTGGAACAAGTAGGCTCCCTCTCCAAGATATCATAAAATTATTGATGTTCATAGTACACTATAATAAATATCTCAAACTATGTTTTACATAGTCATGCCTAGAGGAGTGAGTTGCAAACTCTCATATTCGAAGTCTAGTTACTAGTTGCTCACCTATACCCACCTTTCTTTGGGTACATCAAATACTTCTATTGGTTGAGTACTAGTTTGAAAGGACCTTGAGAATGAATAGACTATCATTTCCTTCACATCACACCAATGCCCAAAGTACCTAGGTTAGTCATAGATGATGCCAAACCTAGGAAATTAACTATTTCAAATTAGGAGTCTCTTTTCCAATTATTGAGCTTAGCTCGATATAGGAGCTAACTTCTAAGGAAACACAAGAAGGCTGAAGTAAGGGAAAAATGAGGGCATAGCTAGAGGGTGTATACATCATAATATGTATATTGGTCCTCTCATTTCATGGTCATCCCACATAAGATAAGTTTGTCAATGTTCTAGCTTAATAGTAGTTAGGGAGCATGTTCTTCCTGTAAATTGTTTAGACATACCCTAAATATAGTGCAATGGTTTTCACCAATGTCAGGGAGCATGCTCTTCTTGTAAATTGTTTTGACATACAAAAGATTTATAGTAACTATATTTAGCACTAATTTTTATCATAACTCAATCTTTTATAATTAATAAACTACATTTTCTTATAAATATCAATAGGAATTATGTTGCTAGTTGGAGTTGATAGTGAACCCCAAAGCTCCCAAAAATCACCTGCAATCAAAATACCTATCACATTGAGAGAAAAACAAATAGTGTGCTCATGCAACCATGAGAGGAGTATTGATCTAGAAAATCGTGATGGCTTATATGTTAATGAATCTAAATTAATGATTACAATGAATGATGAATCTTTATAAAAGAAAAAAGAAAACCCTAAATCAAACCCTAGGTGAGGGGATTATGACAAGTGTCCTAATCATATGCAATGAGACAACATGACCTAATAATAGCTCAATCTAATAATAAAAAAAAATTCATAAGTTTATCTTAAGTGAATAACATAAAAGGGGCCTAATAATTAATTAATTATTAGGTGATTTTCCTATTTACTCTATTGATGCTAACCTAAAATACATTGTTACTGAATTTTGTTATCTTTGTCATTGCTTCCTTGAATCTGTTATGTTCTCCTTTACAAAATTCCTGGTAAATTTTCATGTGTTTTTTCGTCTATCTATAATTTTCTTTTACACTTTTATTGGTAATTTATTATTATTATTATTTTAAATAAGTTTTATTTTTTATTTTAAAATAATTAATTAAATATTATTTTATTCCTTTCTTTTTAACAATTTACTTTAAAATATCCTTTAGGACAATAAAATAAAGATATCAATTTATAATATAAATTTAAATCATGAAAATTTTAAAACATAATTTTAAAAATAAAGATAACTATTTCTAATATGAAAATAAAGCTTAAAAAATAATCAAATTTTCTCCTCATAAAATAATCCATTTAATATTAGTTTACTAAATAAGATATTTTATTTTTATCTTGTTGTATTTTAATTTTATTTTGTATAAAATAATACATCTAATACTAGCTTAAAATATTTATATTAAATTTTTCTTTGTTTTTGTTATATATATAAATCTTGGATAAGAAAAATAATATTGTAATTCACTTAAAATAAAATATAAAAATATTTATCTTAAATTTTATTTTATCTTTAAATATTTTATTTTTAAATATCAAAATAATATTTAATTATTTTTGTTATATTAATATTTATTATTTTCAAGCAATTATTATTTATTTATCTAATTATTAAGGTAATTATTGATCATTATTTAATATTCAATTATTATCTAATTAATTAACACTTTATAATTACATAGAATATTAATTGCAATGCTCTATAATTTGAAAGAAGGGGTCATGACATTTGGACCCACTTAAACTAGAGTATCTTTTATGTAATGACAAGTCCACAAGTGGCATATTCTTGTGCAAATATAGCTCATTACATTATCTTGTCTCATTCCCTATCATCGCTCATCCCTCAACAAATGATCTTAGTCCCTAGATCTCTCATTTTCTATCTTGGCTCATATATGTGGTTACAAAATTAACTTAGGTCACTTCTACAAATGAATTTGAACCTCAAACTTACAAATTCAAATTTTAAATTTAAACCTTGTTGGCTCCCTCCTATTAGCTAATATGAGCCAACGTAATGCATGATTATGTCGATTTGTGTATTATATCATATTTAAAGACTTTCATAAATTTATATGAGATCATGCTAAAAAAGAAATGATCACTTATGAATCATTAGAAGAGCATTCATGTGAGAGCATTATAGAAGAATCTTAGAGCATCCTAATTGCATCACCAACCTACATTGAATCATCTTATACATATTGCATACATGTTTGGTATCTTCAATTTTGATTCATCTCTATTGAATTGGTTTGCCTAAGGACTTAACTTAGGAGAGCATAAACCTCACTTAGCAAGTTCCCAAATAATGTTTGTAAACCACTCCTATTCAAATGCAAGTTGAGACAAATATGCAATATATTCATTTTTTGTCTATCCATTTATGTGGGTCTAGATTTAATTCCACACACTAAATCATCTCCACACTTGCAGAGGTTAATTTTGTGGACACCAATATGAGCCATAATAAAGCATACTTAGTTTAAATATTTTGAGATCCTTGTTTGACCAAGTCCTAAAGCTCCAACATAGTGACAATTTGTAGCACCCCTCCATTTTGCTTATGTTTTCTGTTAGCATGTTTTCACTTTGATATACTTTGGTACTTTGTTTTGGATATTTTGATCGCTAACTTTTGAGCGACAGTGGATTCGTTTTGTGATATGATAAACATTGTATGGTGATAATTAATTTCTGACATGCTTTGTTATAGCGTAGATATTTCCTTCAGATGTTATTGCTATATATATGTTTATGGTAGATTAACTGTTATTTAATGTGTCAGTTTGATGTGACGTGTATTGGTGTGGAGAACGGAGTTGCACCAGCTTATGCAGCCCCGCGACTTTATCTTCGACCTGTGTTTGTTAATGGATTATATATAAGGCGTTGGCCTATGGTTTTAATCGAGGATTGCGGTGTACATGACAATCGACTTCCTGCCAACCGTTTTGTCAAAACTCAACGAAATGTTGATCGGGAGGTAGTAACATGGTTTATCCAGTCTAGTCTTTAAACCCAAATACAAAGAGGCTGTTAGTTTTAGTTTGGAGTCTTTAGTGGTCTTGTTTGTCTCTGATTGGATTAATTGTTTTGAAAAGGAAAATTTTGTCAATTTAATGATAGTTTGTTATTCTTTAATTTACTATTTATTTAAATTAATTTTAAATGTTAAAAATAAGTTTTACATTTTATTTAATTAATTAATTAGTTTGTTTGGTTAAGTAATTTGATCACTGCGATTAAAATTATTTAATTAAATTAAAGTTATCTTAATTGTGTGAATAGATTTAAATTTTAAATTAATTATTATGTGGGAAATGGTATTTTAATTGTTAAATAAATAAATTAAATAAAGAAAAGGGAAATTGCATTTTTAAAATTTGAATTCTTTAATTCTTAAAATGCATGCAAGTTTTGAAAAAAGAAAGAAAGAAAGAAAGATTTACCGGTAAGTTGTTAGAAGATATTTTCTTCTCGACATGTGTGGCAGTTAAATTAATTGCTTCTTGTTGAGGATTTTCTCGGAGGTTATCTGAGATTTTGGGAAAACAAAAAGAAATCACTTCATGTGAAATGAAAAAAACAGGGTTCTGCTAAAAAAAATTGATTTTGGAAAAATTTGTGATTTCCTTTGTGAATTTTGTTTTGGATTTGCTGTATATTTCTAGAAGATCTCTTTGGTTGGTATTAGCATCTTTCTGGATTTGGTGTTCTGGAGAGGCTTTGGAGGTTTGCACGCTTCAGGCAAGCAAAGCTTTTCTTCTACAGACAAGTTTTTTCAAGCTACAGGAAAACAGGTATTTCCCTGTGTATTTAATTTGTTTACTTTTGAAAAGATTGCCTAAGGAAATAAATTGTTTTTGTGACTTTGTATTCTTCTCGGTGATTTTTGTGGAAAATGATTCTGTAGAAATGTAACAAGATTTTATAGTGAAATTAGAGAGTAACCCTGTAGATTTTGTTAAGCAATTGAAAAGTTTCAAAAGAAAACTCTGTAGATTACATTGGGGAAATGAAAAACTCTGTTACAAAATTTTGTTAAAAAGTTTCCTATAGAAAACATGTTGAGGATTTAAAATTGAGAATAAAATTTTCTATTATGGAAAATCAAAGAAACCCTTTGTAATTGAATTGGAATTTTATGAGAAAAATTGTGTTAATTGAAAAAATTTCTCAATTTTCTATAGAAAATTCTATTGAAAGAAATTACCTGATTCCAGTAATTTATTTACTATGTAAATTGTGTTTTAAATTATTTATATATGTTTATATATGTATATAAATTTTATACATACATATATACATATAAAATATATATACATATGATTTATATTTTGAAAATTGTTCTTGAAATTTAATCTAAAAAGACGAAATCCGTACGCGGATATTTAGAAAATCGCGTAAATTTTAAATTACAAAAATTTTGTTTTCTTTAAAAAAAATGTGTGTCAAAAGGGGATGCGCAGGGGGGGCTACCCCTACAACCCTTCCCCAAAGGGGAGTCGGCTGTGAGGGTAGCGTCGACGCTGCCTACACATCCGCGCCCCAACATGGGGTTCGGCTGTGTAAGGCAGCCGACCCCTACCTTAATGTTTTTATATGAAACTTTTAATTAGTTTCATTTTAATTAGTATTAAATTTACTTTTAAATTTATATTTATAATATTTAGATATATTTCATATATAATGTATATTATTTAAATATATGTTATATATGTAATATATATATAGTTATATATTATATTATATAAATTTATAATTTGTGTTTTAAGTTAAGTGAATGCAATTTTTATTTGGAAAATTAAAATATTTGTTTACATATATTTATATATTTAAATAAATGTTTAATTGAATTGATTTCATGTGCTTATATTTAAATGAATGATATAATGTTAATTAATGTTTGAAAAGTATGAATGAACATTTTATAATGAAATATAATAAGGAAAGAAATTGAAAATTTCATTGTTATACATGTTTCTGGAATTGGGAAAATTATAGATTTGAATTTTCGTATTGAATGGAAGATGAATTCAATCCTAGCTGATTAATTTTGTACTTCATGTTTTGATTGACTCGATTTAGTAAATCCTAATGTAGATTCCTATTGTTTTGATTTGCTTTAAATTGTGTTCTTTTTTATTGGGTAAATTGGGAATGTATTAGAAGTACAAGTCTTCTAGATTAGTTTGTCTTTCATGTGGGAATTGTAATTGTTTAAGTAGAATTCTTGTGTTGACTAAGGTTATGTACATGGTTTTGTATGGTGTTTAGACACCTGGTTTTATGAACATAGACTTGATGCTCGTTATGAAAAGTGTAGAATTATATGTTGTATTTTTGTACACCTTGTTTACCTTAGTCAGGGAAACTTAGATTCCTTTGTTATTTTTAGGGGAGTGGCTCTGTATGAGGGCCGGTACACAAAGTGGTACCTGGGTAACTCATGTAGAGTTAGTAAGTCAGTGAAAACTAAATCAACATAATGGATATTCTAAAATATTTAACTGGAATAATTTTGCCTTACTCATGGACTTAAGGCTAGTTCAGTCTTGAGAATGAGTCAAAAAGGCATGGAATGACGAAGTCGATATCTTGTTATTTTAAAAGATATTTGAATCTGCAACAGTTTGCATGAGGGGCCGGGTTTCGTAAGAGGTTACCAGGGTAACCCAAGTTGGGGGTCGGAACCTAGGAAGAATCACCAGGGTAACCTATGCAACATTGTGATGACACTCCACCTAAAATAACAAATTACCTTATGAGCTTAGTATATTTGATTGTCTTAATTCTGGAAGCAATGTAACCATCAGATAAGTATATACTTGTGTCTAGGGTTAATAGATTATGTTTAGGGAGCCTTATTACTATCTCCTAGCACGGGGGGTGGACCTACGGGTACCACATGGTTGGGTGGAACGTGCACCTTACTCCGTTGGGTCCCCAGTTTATGATCATGGCAACGAGAGCTTCATGGATGGAGAGCTCGTATTTGGATATATGTGTACTTCCTTTATTGTATCATTGGAAATTTTGTATTTGAAACATCCCTCAATTGTTATGAGGTGAACATTTGAAATATGTAATTGTAAACTATTATTTGAACTACCTCATCTGAAGAATGAGTATTGTAATGTCATTTCAAATGCAATGTAAGAATCTTATTTGTACTTTATACTATCATGAATGGAATTCAAATGTTATGCAAAGTTTACTTTTAAATTTATGTTAATTAAATACATGCAAAGCTAAATACTAAAGTCGTCTATGGAATCTCAAGTAGTGTGACATCGCGTAACTTACAGAATGTATGCAACTGATTAAATTAATATTATTATTTTAAAAAAAAAATATTTCACCTTCGTAGACAATTGCAACATTCCTTAAGGTTACAAGACGAGGCATTACACAATTTTTTTTCAACATTTGTAAAATATTCTACCCTATAAAATATTGTTAAGTGTACCTTTTATTTAATTATTTAATTTCAATGTCAATTTCAACTCATTATCCTAAATTATTTTTATTTATCACTATGATTTAATTAAATTATATCGGTAAAAGTACAAAGTTGTGTCACACTTTCAGCCAACTTATTAGCACAAGTGAATTTGAATATTTATAACTAAAAATCAATTTTGGTCAAACATATGATCTAGTAAGATTCATATGTAGCACCACTTTGAGGCCAATTTACTAAAAAAATGCAATTATTTGAAAAATTTAACATTTCAACAACTCCTACTCATATAAATAATTTTTTTTTTTAAATGTAAAAGTACCATTTTGTAGACCCATAAGTGTAGTTTTAAAATATAGATTTATTTTAATAGTTTAATTATTATTTATTTTATTTTTATTTTTAACTAAAAGTATGTTATCCACAATAATATTAGGTTGATTATCATGCCAAGAAAAGTACTAAAACTTAGTAAAATAAAAAATAAAAAAATGATGCCCTAGAGAAAAGAATCAAGATTAAGATAATATAATTTGTTTTCTATTTTAGATAAATATTTAATATAAAAGTTGGCATCGTGTTTTAATTCACGCACATTTAAATATTTATTTAAAGATATATATTTATTAAAATTACAAAAAAATATATCCATGCCATAAAGTTTGCAGTTATAAATATATAGAAAAAATCTGAGGAGAAAAAAAAAATTACTATATAAAGCTTGATGTCTCATGTAACATCATTTTTCAACATTTTATTAGCAACTAAATTATATTGTTAATTTATAAAAAACCATATTCAAATAATTTTTTTATTTTTTCAAAAAAATACAAACATAAAATATACTAAAAAATACACATTTTATTAGTTTACATCATATCAAAATTCAAAACATATATGCCACTTTCTAATGATTGAAGTTTAAAAGTTAGATCAGTGTTGGTCGTTACTTTTATAAAAGTGTGACACAACTTTGTACTTTTACCCATTCAATATATTTATATAAGTGGTGATTTATCCCGTCACACTTGGAAACACTTCTATTATATCATATTAATCATAAAATATTAAGAAATATATTTTTAAAAGTTTACAATAAAAAGGTATCTAAGTGGAATTCATAGCCAAAAATAGCAAAGTATTAAAAAAAAGGTCCACAGAATAAACTTGAAATTCATGTATAAGCAACAACACTGAGAAAAGGTGGGGAAGGATCATCATGTTATGAAGCCACCCAATATAGGAGTTCAAATTAAGTAAAGGATCAAGAACCTCCCACACATCTTAAAGATCATGCATAATCAAGGAGATAAAAACACTCGAGCCTAACGATAGGATCATAACCATGGCCACAACACCACATTGTAAATGCTCAAAAAATTTACCATACAAAGAAGCAAACTAACCACTCACACAAGCTAGGGAAGATTCATCATGCTATAAAATCACCCACTAGGAGAGTTCATTAGGTAGAGGACCAAGAGCCTCATACACATCTTGCAAGTCGTACATAATCAAGAAGAAAAGAACACCCCCTCCTAACAGTAAGGTCATGGGATCATAACCATGACCTAATTGTATAGAAAGCAAAAAAAAATATCATTTAAAGAGGAAAACTAACCATTCAAAAAAAATGGGAAAGGATCATTACACCCCACCCTCCTAGAAGTAAGGTCATGGTGTCATAACCATGACCTAACCACTATTGAATAGAAACCCAAAAAAATTATCACTTGAGGAGACAAACTAACCATTCAAAAAAGATGGGAAAGAATCATTACACCATGTAACCACCCACTAAGAGAGTTCATTGGGTAGAAGATCAAGAACCTCCCACATATCAACCCACCCTAAGGGTAGGCTCATAACCATGGGCTCAACACCACTCCATAAATGCTCAAATTTGGCAACAAACAGAGGCCCCACTTGTGCAAGTGACTCCAAAAGAATGGCAACCTAAATATTCCTATCGAAAAGAATTATGCTCGTGATTCAAAACGAACATTCCTAATAATTAAAGAGACCTCCTAAATGCTAAAATTCCAAACCCCTTTTCTAGGCCTGGGTTTGAATCTTTAACTAAGTAATAAGTAATAACGCAAACCTTAATTTTTTAAAGTATTTTGATTATGTGGTCTAAAATTCCAAAGCCCTTTTATAGGCCTAGGTTTAAATCTTTAACTGAAGTAATAACGCAAACCTTAATTTTTTAAAGTATTTTGATTATGTGGTTTCATTTATACTGATAAATAAATTGAAAAAATTAATAAATAAATTGAAGCCGTGCAAATTTCTTTTAGAAATTCAAAGAAAAAAGAGAGAGAACACAAAGTGTACAAAATACTGTAGTTAGTAGTGATAATATTAGATGAAAAAAAATCTCAGATGAGAAAATATGTACAATACATTTTCGCTAAGCCCCAATACAATACATTTTGCAGGGGGCAATAGTAAACCCAACACATACAGACGAACCGAAAGGCTGTAACGGTCAAAGGACCGGGAGCTAAAAAATATATTCGATAATGGAATTGGGCCCTCCTATCCAGGAGACCTCCATTGTAAGGCTCCCGTCTTCTATCCGATAAACAAAATCGACAGACTTGTCATTCAATTTGCATTCCTTGGGTTTCCGCGAAGCGTAGGAGAGGAAATGGCCGCACCCCTTCACTTCCACCCTTACAGAGGCCCCGCCATGTCTCACCTTTTCTACGGCACCGCCCGTGTTGAGCATGTTCACCAACCCTAGGGGCGCAAATCTGATACCACAGGGCATCCTCCTCACGGGTGCGATGGTGAAAAGCTCAAAGCTGAAGGGATCCAGTTCCACCTGGATCTTCTCCCGCGGGCCGATCATGATTTGGACTTAAATTTTTTAAACAAAATATTAAAAAATTACCATGAGGGGAGGGATCTGCCTGGTGCCTAGATACGTCGTTGCAATGCTCCATACTGGCAATCACTCCATTTCCCTTGAAGTACTTCCTGACAGACTCGCTCAGCCCATTGAAATAGGCCTTGGCCAGTTCCACCCGCCCGCCTAAGCCCTCGCTCAGCAACTCCAAAATCTGTTCCCATAGATTCAAACCATATTAAATTCTGAACAAACAAAATAAAAAACTCCTAACAGTAGTTTCAAGAAGAACTGGAGCCTACTAACATAAAATTCCAAGTAAGACACTCCAGAGACATTAATTCATTCATATTGGACAAAAAGTAAATGGAAGCAGGAACGAGGACTAATAGGACTAATATATACTGACATGAATAACGTCGACCTTCACGCCATCGATTCCCGCCCGGGACAAATACGAGTGCAGCGCATCGTACAGTTCCACAGCACGGTCCGGCGGGACGAGGCCCACGCCATTGTTGACAATTTTATCGACAGCCAAATCCTCCATGGTCGTTTGCAGCCCAGGAGAAAGCCTAGGAGTCAATATTTCCGACGGCAAATTTGTACTCCCGGGGCGCACACCGCCCCAGTAACCAACAAAGGCGTGCCAAACATACACGTAGTCCAGATTGTGAAACTCCGTTTTCAGATCCCGAACAAACGCCGCCATTCCCATCTCCTTTTCTTCCTCCTCCTCGCTTTCATGAGCCTTGTCGCGCAGCGACCCGCCGACATAACTAGCAAATTTGTAATTCTCCTGGAAGCGCGTTAGCCGGCAAGGCATCTGGTCACCCGCAACGGTGAGCGCCATGGCTTCTTTGGACGGATCGGCGTCGTTAGAAATAGATTGCCACCCGTCATCGATGAGCACAAGACCCGGCGGGCACCCTCCATCAGCGAGCCGTTTCACGCCTTCCCACACACCTTTGGGGGCCACAGTCAAGTAAAATGCGTCCCAGGTACACCAACCGAATTTATCTACAACGCCCGGCAAGGTCTTCTCCTCCCGCAGGCGGAAAGTTTTAAGATGCACCCGCAGGGCCCGCATCGCGTCCTTCATGAGATCGTACGGGTCCGACCCGGCGTGCACGTATACGACGCTCCTGAAGTTCGAACCCGCGAGGCCTTTGTCGCAGCTCTCCACGCAGACGTCCACGTTGTCGTCCTCGCCCGGCTGCAGCGAGGCCCTGAACGGGCCCTCGATTATGGGAAGCACAAGGACGTATGGGTGTGGGGCTAAACCTTCGCTAGCCGCTTTGGATTGCGTATCCAGAAGCAGAAACTGGGTCTCGGTCTCCATGTCGGAGCCCTTGCTTCCGACCCAATGGGTCGTCCACCAGACCTTGAAGCGGAAAATGCTGCAGAATCTTATGTCTTTGAGCTTTCCCAACGAGGTCACATGGCGGCTTTGCGAGGTCTCGCTTTCGAATCCCAGGAAGCATCCCGTACGGTCTGCCACCTTG
The DNA here is from genome assembly GCA_007258455.2 of Sequoia sempervirens. NCBI lineage: Eukaryota > Viridiplantae > Streptophyta > Pinopsida > Cupressales > Cupressaceae > Sequoia > Sequoia sempervirens. The sequence goes on along the minus strand of VDFB02383807.1, from coordinate 3,194 downwards.
GAATTGCAGAGATCAGAGAAGGGCGAGACATGGACATTGGGGGGCACGTCGAGCAGAAATGGCAGGTCGTGGACAAAGAGCTTCCCGTCTAACAGAGTTATGGGCTGCTCTACAGGTCCTAAAGGTTGTAACACCAGCTCTGCATCGGATTGCGAATTGGGAGCCATTCAGCAGATACAATATTTTTTTCAGCTCAGAGCTAAAATAACTGATCTAGAGTTCGACTCTCAGGCACAATTATATGGATAAATTGGAGAGAAATACAGAATTCTTCACCTCCTTCCTCAATGTAATTCACACTAAAATGACAAAGAAAACCACGGTTAAACACAGGAAGGCTGAGGCTTATTTATAGCCAGAATTGGCAAACGGGCAAGTGGGTCTACGAAAGTTCTAGGAATTACACGCTGGGACAGATGGCAGGCGGAGATGAACTGTAAGAGATCAGAGGATAGGAATCCACCACTTGTCACTATCAGCGAATCTCAGAGGGCCGATTGGTAGGCCCCGCATATTGAGAGAAAAGCAAATCAGCGGAAAGGCAAGTACGTGCATACCACCGCTTTTTCTAGAATTTGCCTGTATAAATTACGGTTAAAGAACATTAGCCTAGACTTCAACTACCTTGTTATGAACAATCCAGTCTTGGCAAATGATATTTAGGAAATACCTTCAAAATAATGAATTTAAGATGGCATTCATTATTCCAATTCTTCCAACAATTAAAAATTACATTCTTAGAGAAAAGTAATGTTAAGTGTATTTGGCATCAATTTTGATATTTAGGAAATACATTTTTAGATTTTTTCTTCAAGATATTTTTTTATATATTCTTTTTGTAAGTTCAACACTTGGTAGGGATTGAATTTCTTTCTTCAAACATGGCTTTATAGGTTTTAATGCATTAAATAGTTTAGATTGGTGTTTTTTTTACAAGAATTATACTTTTGGATTTTTGTATAGGTTTCTTGGCCCTTTTTCAATCGTTCTTTGTAGGATCAATAAATAATCAGGATTGCATTCTTCTTCTCATACTTGGCTCTATAAACGTAAATGAGTTTGGTATTCTAGATTAGAACATAAAACAACTCATTTTAGTCTAGTCTACCAAGAAAAAGACATGTCAATTTTATTAGGATTCTTTTTTAGAATTATTTTGTTAGGTTATGCCATCTCTTGGTTGATATATATTGTTAGAATTTGGAAATTTTTTAGATCTTCATTTTGTTTCAACTCTAAAAATTTAAAAATAATGTTATTTTTACTTCAAGGCTATTGATTGTTCTTTTCTCTTAATGTAAAAGTGCATATGCTTACTTCTTCATTCTTTAAACCTAGGGGTAGGTGAAGAAAGTAACATTGGAATTCCAATGTCTCCAAAACCTTCTCAATCACTTGATGAGTACACCTTGTACCATGAGAAAATTTCTACTCAATGGACTAGTGATTTGGGGCCCGAGTTAAAATTTAGTGGACAAGTCTCTCAATAACAATCTAGATGAGCTTATGTGTGTGTGTGCAAAAGTTTTATAGTCCTATATATAGATAGAACTAAAATAGTAAATGTGTTTGTTATTTGTTCATTGTGTACATGATACTCTTGAGAAATATGTATGTGAATGTTATCTACTAATATGATTGCTATTATCTACATATATATTTGCTAAGCTAATGCTATAATTATATAGATTACATCTTATGGAGTCCAAGAGTCATTATAAAAGAATTATTGCCATGCCTGACTTGTTATCTCTTAATGTTTGAGTGGTGTGGCTAGCAATTTATGATGTGCTAGTAGATGACATAGCATACTGCTAGCCTAAAGAGTGCCACATAGTTTATTATGGTGACTACACTCTAATATCAAAAGTGTAAAACTCAAAAAATATGGTGATAAGCAATGTAGATTGGTCTTTTGTGATTTATCTTAGAGGTGTGTCTAACCTTGTTGAAGCTATGGTAGAAATTATAGAAGGTTTAGCATAACCATGGTTTCTCTCAAGTCTAATCTTGTGTAGAGTGCTCTTCGCCATGACTAAAGTGTGTGATATCTATGAAAGACAAATGAATGACCTTAACTTTACAATGAGCATCTAGGAGGTACTCTATTATATAATACAACATGGAAGTGTTATTGTAGCTATCACAGGCCACAAGAATGTTGTTAGTGTTATTGTAGGAACCATTATTAGTCCATCTTATTGGATCACTAATCCTTCCTCGTAATGTAATAGCATTAGTTATGTTGTCTATAAGTAGGTGTAAACCCTTGACTTTGAGATATTGCTTGCCAAAAGGTGACCCCATAATAGTGTGTCCCACTTTTTGGCCTAGATGGAACATTGAAATCAACACTTTTAACTAATTTTCATTTTTTGTCACTTATAGCAAGCAAATCATTAAGAATTTGAAGATGATGTGAACTAATAATGTTTTAGATTTTATATGTAGATTCTCAATATATATTTTTAAAAATAAAAATAATTTGTGTCATTTTTAAGTGTTATTTTTACTTTTTAGTATTTTTAATAAGATATTTATTCCATAAAACATAACTTTTATTAAAAATAAGATAAAAACATAAATTTCTACACATAAATCGCTAACATTGATATCTAGTGCATGCATATTTTTCATAATTCTTTTTGTATATTTTATTTATTATTATTTTTTTATTCTCGCTAATTATAATATAGAGTGATTTGATTTCATAATGTATAATTTTTTTATATATTAGAATTATTATTTTATTGAAACAAGGACATTGACATGGAGTGTGAAAATAATTTTTAGAATTCTTTACTTTATTTTTTAAGTTTATCATGTGCATCAAATAGAGACCCTTATGTTTGGTAAAAACGTGTGTTCACTAACAAAATAAAGAATAATATCAAAATTAAATTTAATACATTAGAAATTATACTTTTCAAAAAATTCTACTCTGATGCCTATAACCTTGTGAAATTTCATGTCATAATGACTCCATTTGATGGTTCAACCCCTGCTTTGAAACAAAATAAAAATTCTTTAAAAAAGCTATGAGCAATTATGGAAGGCGTCTTAAAGGTACCTTCTCCCTTCCATTAAGTATTTTGAACATGAAACATTAAAAATGAAAAATAGGGCCTTCATTTGAAGGTCATAAGACATTTCATAAATAAAAATGTCTACATTCAAAGCTACTTTGTAATTTT
>VDFB02383806.1:0-11678 GCA_007258455.2 Sequoia sempervirens | reverse complement strand
TAGTCGAGAGTGCAAGTGAAGCACCAAAACGTAGAGTTCAAAACAATCCAATCAAGTTCAAGGCACATCAGGCAAGGAGGATGGTGACTCCCCCAATGAGTCCTAGTGTGGAAACACAGAAGCTCCCGAAGTTTACGAGGAATAGGTTTGAGGATACTATTCGGCATTGTAAAACATGTGAGACTATATGGATAGCAAGTGGTCAAGAGGATAAGGATTATTGGCTGAGAGCGTTCCTAGCAACACTATGGGTTATAGCGATAGATTGGTTCACAGAATTGGATGCACAGACAACAGTCTCATGGGATGCACTGAAGAAAGCATTCAAGACAAAATTTAAATTGCTACGGGGTGACAATGAGATCATAGCAAAAAAATTTAACACTAAGCAAGGAAAACATGAGAACGTACGACCCTCTAATCGTAGACTTAAAGAACTTTTGATAAAATTGGAAAACCTATCAAACGATGGACTAAAGGAAAGATAGTCCATCAAAGGATTGATCCCTTCACTATAGAAGAAAATGAAATCGTGCCTCCATCATCGTACATTGACACCTACAATCGAGCAATGGACATAGAGAATGAAGACAAGACATCCTCTCAATGAAAGCGGAGGACGGAAGATGACGAGAGCACCGAAGATAGCAACGATAGCAAATCAAAGACAGTTCAAGCCCTACGAAGAGATATGATGAGGATGATGAAGGAGCTCAAGGCCGAGAGAGAAGGTACAAAGGAGAGCAAAGAATTATGGTGTACCGATTGCAAAGTGAAGGTCACACTAAAGTAAACTATCCAAAAAAAATATTTTGTGGCATCTGCCAAGTAACAGGACATTCCATCAAGGAATGCCCTTACAACCTCGAGACAAGAAGCACACAAGTGCTCTTCACTCGAGGGAAATAATCAACCCTGCCAACAGCACCACCAAAACCACAAAATAATAATGCATCTCTTGGCGAATACCAAGAAAATAACAATAGATTTAACAATAATGGACCAAGAAGTAGAATCCAATATGATGCCAAGCAAAGACAGATGATCCAATGTCACAAATGTAATGAATGGGGATACTTCGCCAAGGAATGCCAAAGCAACCAAAATAAAGCGAGGATGTTGTGCAAATGGTGTGGATCGAGTGACCATGAAGATGCCGATTGCCCGAAACAAAAGGGTATTAATATGCTTGAGATAGAAGAACAAAACAAGGCAATTTTGGTGATCACCAAAGCACAAACAAAGAAGGCCATGTACCCAAACCCTCGTATGGAGAAGGAATGACTCCAAGAAGCCAAAGCAAAGGTAGAACAAGCAATGGCAAAGGAACAAAGGACCTCTAATGAAACTGCAAGTACCTCCTGGCGACCGGAGTCGGAGAACAACATAGTACAACAGATGTTGCAAACAACTATACCAATAAAAGTGACAGAGCTTCTTCAAAGTATGCCACAACTGAGAGTGGCAATCACCAACATGGTCAGTGACAATCAAAATCAGAGACAAGAAGGCACAAGTACGAACATGATAAAAGAACCGCCACCCTAGGGAGAACAAATCATCGACCCGATGTTGCTAACTGTGAACATAGGGAAGAAACAGGTTGTCGTGGGGACTCCAAATTTCTTGGAAAGCGTAATATTGAACTTACAAGGTTTCTTTTGTTGGCAATGAGTTCAATGGGCAATGTTGGTCTAAATGACACTTTTTGAAGTGTTTTCAAACTTTTGGGGTGCTCTCCAAACTTCTTGGAGAGCACATCTATTTATAGTAAGTCACCAAATTGGCTTCTATTATTCACATGATGCCTCAATATCATATTGGCGTGGTCAAAATTGGATTCCGATGTGTTTCGAGGTTTTTGTAACTTGACATGAAATAATTTAATTAATCACTTAAGTTATAATGTTTTATCATTATTTTTGATAACTTAAGTGTAATACCTTTTTGAAAAGGTATTTTAATTTCCCAATTGGACGCCTAGGAAAAATAAGAGGGTCTTACACATGAAAAAGGTGTTATTTTATTTTAAAATGGAAAATTGTGGAAAAGGTGAATTATTTAGTTATTTTAAATGGAGTTTTCCCTCTCAAAGCTCTATAAAAGGAGGCATTGGGGCTCATTGTTGCACATGTTGAAGAATGATAAGGTTATGCTGCCAGATTGGAGTTAGTTCTCTTGAAAATTTGAGGACAAAATCCCTCAAAGGTTACTAGTTTTGGAATTGCAAAATACTCCCTAGCTAGTCTATGGTGTGATTCCAGCCAGGGGTCACCATTGGAGCTGATTGTGAAGCTTTCAGTTTTGGCTTTCCAATATGAGGTGTTTTGATGTGTTCTAGTTTGTAAGTGTTTGATGAGTTTTTTCCTTATAGTTGCAGTGTGATTAGTATTGATTTTTCCTGAGGTTTGTGCTCGTTGGCCATACCTCTACAAGTATAGGTCATACCCCTCATTTGGCGTGTGCAGATTGATATGTTGGAGCCTTGCTTCTGAGTTTTTTATTGATGATCTTCCTATGTTAGGTGACCAAAAAGGAGTAGTTTGCAGGTGGCAAAAATCAAGTTCTGATTTTTTTGAAGCAAGTCACCCCATGTGCATGTTGTACCACTTCTAGGGGAGACGTGTGAGCTTCCTAGGGGAACCGCCCCTCCTTTCCAGCCTTTGCATGCCTCATAGGCGGCGTCTAGACCCACCAAGACCTCTGCAAACTGTTTGGAGTTGCACTTCATTGCTCGGAGTGTTTTCTAGGGGATTGTGCCATTGAGCTGCCTGCTGCAACCGTGTTACAGACCTGCTGCAATTGAGTTTCAAACTTATTTCAGACCTCTGTTTGCCACTTTACTGAGGTATATTCAGTATTACATTGCTGGGTAGTTTGTTACCTGAGTTGGGGGTTCATTTGGGGCATAGCAGCAAAAATCGTTTGGGGAAAAAATCGGCAAACCAAAAGTTCAAGATTTTTTGAAAAAAAGGGGAAAAAATCAGATTTGAAAAAAACGTAAAGAATTATAGAAAAAGAGACAGGCTACTCTTTTTTAAAATTTAAGGTCATTTCCATAGCATAGAGATATAGAGAGCAAATAAAATAGAGATTTTAACCCATGAATTGTAGAAAATAGATTTTTGTTGTTTATATTCATATCACTGATTACATTGCATTGCACAAAATATACTTCATAGTTCATAGTTCATAAATAATAACTAGATGTTGACAGTTGACAAAATGTCAATTACAATATAGTTTGTAACTTTGTACAAAGTCAACCTCTAAACTAAGTACAAAGTTAGAAAAATCAAATGTAGCCAATGACAACTATGCTAGAGGGCAGCAAGTCCTAATGATGAAGCTCCTAGGTCAGAGCCTCTCCTAATTTGTTCAACCACGTGACTATCCAAGTTAGTCTCTAGGACCTCGAAATCCTCAAGCTCAAGAAAGTCATCATCACCAGCAATCCACTCATTCTCTGGATCAATCTCATCAAGGTCAATTGGCTCGTCATCCTCAACAGTACCTGTTTTTGTCCATGTAGAAATTAATCTTGGCCTTACAAGTGAAAATGAATACAATTTCAATTAATTGCAAGTATATTGAAAGTTTAACCTTGAGCTTTCTTTAGCTTCAAGCAGAGATTGTGGTGAGCAAACACCAAGTCATTCATTTGTTGTTGTGTTATGCGGTTGTATTTCTTGGAGTGTATGTATTCAAAAACACTCCAAGTATGCTCACAAGTGGATGAACTACATGGCTGGCTCAAAATGCGTCTCGCCATCCATCTAAGGTTTTTTGTTTCGTGACCAAAATAATCCCACCATTGTACTATTTAACACATTACATGGAGATGATATCATGTAAGAATATCTTAAAATAATCTTAAGACTTAATGATCATGTCCACAAAATAGAAAGACTGTCACAGGTTTATAGAGTCTACTTGGTTGCAAGGTCTTCCTGCCTTCCACAACAGCCTTAGATGAGAGAAAACCCCTTGCTTGCTTGTACATTGCTAACTCTCCCATAGCTACCTATAATTGTTTTGTGGTAGCAAACATTTTTTCCATGCATATGAACAAGCCCTGTGAAACCTCACCATCATCATGTCTAAATGAAGAGTTATACAACAAACTTGGATTAAGATAGTATCCTGCAGCATGGAGAGGAGAATGCATCTGTCAATCCCATCTTTTATCAATTATGTCCCATAATGGCATATATCTATCCCTATTGTTTTCCATCCTAACCTTCATCACCTCCTTGGCCCTATCCATGGCCTCATACAAATATCCCGTGGAGGATTTATCCCCATCCACTAGTCTCAAGACTTTTACTAGAGGCTTTGAAAATTCTACAACTTGTTTGGCTGCATCCCAAAAACTAGTAGAGTACACGTATCCTACCACTGCTATGCCATCTGCTTGATTTGTGAAGCCAAACTCCATCCACTCATTTGAAACAAACATTCGTTTCAAATTCATTTTTTGTTGGCAAAGAGTCTGTAGTGCAAGGAAGTGTGTTGCAAATCTTGTCGCCCCTAGTCGAACTAGCTCCTTGTCCTCTGTGAAAGTATGCATCATGCACAAAACCCTCGTGTGATTATAAATGAATTCGGTAACTCTGTGAGCCTGTTGCAATACCTCCTTAACCCATTCAAGTTTTCCAATGTCCTCAAGGGTTAGATCAAGGCAATGTGTTGCACATGGGGTAAAAAATATAGAGGGGTATTTGTCCGTCAAGAGTCTCCCAATAGCAACACAAGCAACAACATTGTCTGTAATAAATTGAACCACATTTTGTGACCCTACTTCTTTGACCACCCAGTCAAACATTTTGAACAATGCAGCTGCAGATTTGATTGTATCTGATGCATCCTAAGATTTCAAAAATATAGTGCCAATTTCACAAGAGATGAGGAAGTTGATGAGGGTTCGATTCCTTATGTTTGTCCATCCATCTGACATTATGGTGCAACCAGTCTTTGCCCACTCTAGTTGATGCTCCTTAAGGACATTGAAATATGCTAACCAATTTTTTCGAAGAATAACACAAAATAACCAGCAATAGATGATATGATTAGCGTTAGCCTCAAATTAAAATCTGAACTTGAATGGAAGATGCTGAAGCTTGAACTGAAGAAACTGAATTGGAATATAAGAACTACTCAACGTCAAGAATGTGCACTCAAGATCCTACTGAGGGCGAGGTGCTAACATATGACGGAGTCTAGAAATTGAAATCAAGAACTATTAGGCGGATAACCAGCCATGAGAAACAATTCCACGCTACCACCAAACAGTGGGGGGAAAAGATTACAAATGAAAGCAATTCATCCGCTGCGGCGGGCATCCACAGAACTGTGGGGATTCACCACTATGAGTGGGTAAAAGTTATTACAATAAAATTAACCACACTGGCGGTAAACCATCCAGGGGACTTATGTAAGAAGATACAGAAAGAAATTGCAGCAATTAAAACTGGAACAGTACTACTGTTTGCAGTTTGTACAAATGAATAATAAGCTGCAAAATTACTTAGAAATTACAATGATCTTCAAACACAAGATGGATAGATGTTTTTCAATGTTTGTAGAACTTTCTAACAGCAGATAATAAATCAGAAATCAGAACTACTACAAACTGATACAAAACTGTGAAACTGGAAATATCAATCTGCAACTATGAGAATCAATGAAATCTTCATAACTCACTCAATTCTTCTCCGAATGACGTGAAACGAGTTGCAAATGCACCACACAAGTCTGGCGCCCAAGTTAGAATCCAGAAACAGCAACCAAAGTCCTTAATTTATTTGGCACGAATCCCAATGCAGCTCTAAATGGTACGGCCCCTTGAGAAAATCGACTTTTCAATATAAAATCAACAACTTCAAAATAAAATCTGATTTTTGGTGGAAGTTGGCGCCTCCAGTCAACAATTAGATTGCTCAAACACCCAGAACCAAATAAAAATCACTCAGCAAGATACGAACAGAAAACAGCTTCAGCTGTAGCAAAACCAGGGACTTCAAAACTGTAGAATTCACCAAATTTCTCAATCTTTATTGCTCAATCTGCTAGTCTGATGTGAGAAGCAGCAATGTTCCAACTAGGTGTTGTATTTCAAACACGAAATTGGGAATGGGCTAGGAGGTAGCATCCTCGAAGCAATAGCAAAATGTCCATAGTCATTTTGACAGCATAACAATATGGTAATTGATGGATCCCCAATGCTGGAGTCATGTCTTCATTTTATAAGAAATGAGAAACTCTTCAACTTCCTCAATTGGCACGCCAAAAGACAACCATTTGAATTCTCCTTATTTTCAAACTTCATAAAAATATATTACTCATAAAGTGGCGTCCACTTTCCTCCAAGCATAAATACAAAAAATATAAAATATTAATATCACCTTATGACAAGGCGTACCCTTCAAGTCCCCTTTTTAAAACAACTTGCAAGTTGTATCCTCAGGCCAAGGGGTCAATTGAAAAATATAACACTTATGCCAATACTTAGTAAATTTCAACAAATAAGGCTTGAGAGGAAGATATTGAAACAACCAATAATTTGCTCACTGAAGAGAAGACTGAAGACAACCAACTGCATACTGCCACAACCAACATTTACTAAAAATAGTAAATAAAATGAAATGCTACAAAAGCCAAGCCCATGAAACCCTAATTTCCTCCTCATTCCAGTCTACGGGTTCCGGAATAGACTGAAGAATGCCAATGCTGATCACTGATGAGAAGGGGACATTACAGTCCGCCCTCCTCGAAATTGCTTGTCCCCAAGCAACTGCAAAGATGGATGCAACAAAATCTGTTCACCTTCCCACGTAGCATCTTCAATAGGCAAATTCCTCCATCTAACCAAATATTCTTTGATTGTCCTTCTTCTCAAAGAACTTTCTCTAGTATCAAGGATTTCTTCTGGAATCAACACTAAATGACCTTCCTCATCCAATGGAGGTAATTCTGATGTAGCCACCACATTGTGTCCAATTGCCTTCTTGAGGCGAGACACATGAAAAACATTATGTATTTTGCTTTCAGCTGGAAGTTCCAACTCATAAGCAACTTCACCAATCCTTTTGGTGATTTTGAAAGGACCATAAAAGCGTGGCTTCAACTTTTCTGCACCACTCTTCTTGAGAGAAGATTGTCTATATGGCTGAAGCCTCAAATAGACCATGTCCCCAACTTCAAAAGACCTTTCCACACGCTGCTGATCAGCGTATAACTTCTACTGATTCTGAGCTTGTTGCAGATTTTCCTTGAGAGTCTTCAAGATGTCCTGGCTTTGTTGCAACATATCCAAAGCCTGTGGGGCTCTACTATCACCAAACACTAGATCAACAAAGTTAGTAGCCTCATAACCATCAAGAGCCTTAAAAGGAGACATCTTAATTGACATGTGATAAGAAGAGTTGTAACAATACTCTCCTAAATGAAGCCATTTAATCCAAGCTCGCTGCTGTCCTGAAACATAGTTCCTTAGGTAACCCTCTAACCACTTGTTAACAATTTCTGATTGCCCATCTGTTTGTGGGTGATAACTTGTGCTTGGAGTAAGCACTGTCCCACTCAATCTGAAGATCTCCTGCCAAAAAACACTTAGGAACTTGCTGTCCCTATCACTGACAATTGTTTTAGGCAACCCATGCAAACGGAACACCTCTCTAAAAAACAACTCAGCCGCTTGAGCTGCTGTAAATGAAGTGGTAACAGCAAAGAAATGAGCAAATTTCGTTAGTCTATCAACCACAACAAATATACAGTCACGTCCTTGCACCTTGGGCAACCCCGTGATAAAATCCATGGCAATACTTTCCCACTTCTGATTTGGAATAGGCAAGGGCTGAAGTAAACCAGCAGGGAAAGAGTGTTCATTTTTATTCCTTTGACAAGTAGGACACTCTCTAATGTAATTCAAGACTTCATCTTTCAAACCTTTCCAAGTGAATCGTTCACGAATCTGCTTGTAAGTCTTGAAAATCCCTTGATGACCAGCAAGGGGAACATCATGAAAAGCTTGTAGAATCTTTTTCTTAAGCTTAGATTCTTGTACTAAAAAGATTCTATCTTTATAATAAATTAATCCATCAACCAACTTATACCTTCCATCAACCAATTGACCTTCTAACAAGCTGGTTGCAAACTGATTTTTAACATAATCAGCAGCAATTAATTCTTTCCAATCAGCTGATAACTCACAAATTGACTGCAAATGAGACCTTCTAGAAAGTGCATCAGCAACTATATTATTTTTTCCTTTGACATATTCAATGTCAAAGTCATATGCTTGGAGTTTACTTACCCATTTTTGCTGCCTTTCGTTCAATTCCTTTTGGCGCATAAAATGTTTAAGACTGTTGTGATCAGTCTTAACAACAAATTTACTTCCCACCAAGTATTGACGGAATTTAGACAAAGCATGCATGATGGCAAGCATCTCTTTGTCATAAATAGAGTAAGTTTTTTCTGCCCCTCTCAATTTTCTGCTCTCGAAGACAATAGGATGTTTGTCTTGCATTAGGACAGCTCCAACTCCTTCTCCTGAAGCATCACATTGTAATTCAAAAGGTTTTGAAAAGTCCGGAAGTGCCAACACAGGACACGAACTCATGATTTGTTTAAACTTATCAAAAACCTTTTGTGCTTGCTTAGTCCAAAGAAAAGCTCCTTTCTTTGTAAGATCTGTCAAAGGTGCTGCTTGATGAGAATAACCTTTTACAAATCTTCTATAGAATCCACATAACCCTAAAAACCCTCTCAAATGAGAAAGTCTTAGGAGTTGGCCAATCAAGAATGGCCCTTATCTTTTCTGGATCCACTTTCACACCCTTTGAGCTGATAATGTGGCCAAGGTATAAAAGTTCTTCCATCCCAAACTCACACTTTGACTCTTTGGCGAATAGACATTCCGCCCTCAAAATGGTAGCACTTCTTCCAAATGCTTAAGGTGCTCTTCCCATGACTTACTGAATATGAGAATGTCGTCGAAAAAGACGAGCACAAACTTCCTCAACTGCTGTCTAAAATCTTGTTCATACAAGATTGAAATGTAGCTGGAGCATTTGTCAAACCAAAAGGCATGACAAGAAATTCAAAATGCCCAAAGTGGCATCTAAATGCTGTCTTTTCTATATCCTCCTCCCTCATTCTGATTTGGTGATATCCTGAACGACGATCAATCTTTGAGAAGAACATTGCCCCATGGAGCTCATCAATGAGCTCATCAATCCTAGGGATAGGATATCTATTCTTGATGGTTTTCTGATTTAATGCCCGATAGTCAACACACATACGCATTGTACCATCTTTCTTTTTGACCAGCACTACTGCTGAGGCAAATGGACTCTTGCTTGGTCTAATAAAACCACTTTCCAACAGCTCCTTGATGGCCTTTTCAATTTCGTCTTTCTGCCTCTTTGGATAGCGGTAAGGTGTAGTAATGACTGGTTTTGCTCCTTCTTCTAATTCAATCACATGTTCAGAACCTCTTTCAGGAGGTCTTCCAGGAGGTAAGCTTCCAAAGATTTTACTTTTCTTTGAAAGTAAGGCTTGAATATCAGGATGATATTGCCTTTTTTCCTCAACCGGATCAGCTGGTAAAACCATACATTCAGCAGCCCATTCAACTTGATCATGGCGGATCAGCCTTTCCATCCTTTTCAACGAAACAATTCGAGGGCCTCCATTTGACATCCCTCTTGAAACAACCTTCCTTCCATTAGACTGAAATTTCAGCTCCATGGTTTGCAAATTCAATGTGATCTCATACCAAAGAGATGTCGCCGGCAAATTGTACCTTCCCAACACAACATCGAGTGTCTCCACAACCTTACACCACATAAAAATCATCATAATTTCATAGTTCCCCTAATTGCAAGATAGATTAAAGTTCTATGTGTGCAAGACATAGTGAAACCATCAGCAACCATTACTTTGAAACCATCAAAATTTTCAGTCTTTAAACCCTTTCTAGCAACTAGCCCTTCATCAATAAAATTGTGAGTTGCTCCAGTATCAATTAGGGCAACTATCCTTTGTGAATTTACAACTCCATGAACCCTAAAAGATTCATTCTTTTGAAAACTAGATAGTTGTGCAAAAGCACTACTATCTCCAACCTCTTCGGACTTGTCTTCTTGAACTTCTTCACCTTCACTACTTGCTGATTCGTATTGCTGATCAGACGAATCAGATTCTGATCCATAATCAGAATAGCCCTCCGTTTGAACTACTTTGCCTCTTCCATAGCAACGGTGGCCTTTCACCCAAGGCTCACGACAAGTGAAGCAAACTCCATCCTTTCTAAGCTGTTCTTTGAGTTCTTCGGACAGCCTTGGTGGAAACTTCTTGGGCAGATTTGAAGATGGCTTTTTATCCTTCTTATGGCTGAATGTTCTTGAGTGAAATTTAGGTCTTGGGGCTGCCAATTCCATGCTCCTAGCTTTCTTGATAGCTTCATCCAATGTTGGAGGATCAAATGCTTTGACCCAACCCTTCAAAGGCTCCATTAAACCTTCAGCAAAAAGGACAACAAGTCTTCTTTCAGTAATGTTGGGCACCATTACTGATAACCTCTGAAAATCAGCCACATAATTCTCTAAAGATCCTTGCTGTTTCAACTATGCCAATTCTCTAAACTTCAATTCCGGATCTTTGGTGTCAAATCTCTCAATCAGCTTATTTGTAAACTCTCCATAAGTGCGAATAAGGTTGTGGCCAAGAGTGACCAAACCGTGAGTCCACCATTCATGAGCTATGCCATCTAAGTGTAAGGTAGCAAATTTGATAGCATCTTCTTCCGGCATAGGTCTAAGGGAGAGGTAGTTATCTAACTTTTGCACCCATGACCTGGCTGTACACTTGTTACCACCATCAAAATGTTCCATAGTGATCTTTCCCAAAGCTTGGTAAAAATCATTTCTAGGGCCTGCAGGAGGACGTTGATCATTTCTTCCACCATTTCTCCGACTCCTTTGATTCATGAATTGATCAAAGGTCCATGCTCCTCTCAAGTCAAGAGGTAAAGACACATACTCCATATAGGCTTGACGAGCATCATCAGCAAAGTTTGGAGTAGCCTCAACTGGTTGTTGCTCTTCCCTTGGTGTGAAAACAGGAAAGAGGGGTCTAGAAGATGACCCACTATGAATTGTAGTATGCTGACCTACAATTCTATCTCTAGTATTCACCTCAGGACTGCCACTATTATTATTTCCATTCACTCCACTATTTTCTCCAGCTGAGTTATTTTGGGGCTGAATAATACTATGAGCTGCTTGCTGATCCAACTTGGATAACAAACGGGACATCATATCTATCATTCCGTCAAACTTTTTCTCCACTCTATCCCTCTCTTCATTATCTCTTCTTACTGAATCTGACATTATGATAGTTGTGTGATCAACCACTTCCACTGAATTATCTGAACCTTCCACTGTTTTACCAAGGTCTCTTAATACTTCTGAGAAGGTATCTGCCTCTGGAACGGGCGGAAACTGATGCTGATTTCTGGCCTGACTTCTAGTGTATGGCCTTGTGTCTCTGTCACTCATCAGTTCACTACTGCAATCAGCCACAGGATGGCAGGGTCTTCTGCTCTGATACCACTGAAATATGCTAACCAATTTTTTTGAAGGAATAACACAAAATAACCAGCAATGGATGAT
>VDFB02383805.1:0-18318 GCA_007258455.2 Sequoia sempervirens | reverse complement strand
TTGCACTTCCATTTCTTTCCAGCCTTGCAGGTCTGTTAGGAGGTCTTACTCTGCCAGTGACTTTCGCATACCCATGCTTTATGTGGATTTCTATCAAGAAGCCTGAAAAGTACACTTCTAGCTGGTACTTGAACTGGGGCCTTGGCATACTTGGGATTGTGTTCAGCCTGGCATTTTCAGTTGGAGGAGTGTGGAGCATGGTTGACAGTGGCTTAAAGCTCAAGTTTTTCAAGCCAACTTAGCTAATCTCTGCAAAGTTTAATACCAATAGCCTAATAGGTGCTTTATAGAGAGTGTTAGTTATTTGGGCTCCTTAAAACCTATAAAATACACAGCCAAAACATTCCACAATCTGGTTATCAAGGATTCTTACTGTATAAATAGTCATGGTGATATTAACAGATAATTGTCAGTGGTATAAATAAGCCCATTGTTTCTTAGAAATTTTTTCAAGCTCTGAGGGTTATTTGGCCCAAGAATTATCAGGGTGCCTTTCTGGGCAACTGTCATAGACATTTCAAAGTATGCAATTGGTAAATATGCAAAACAAATCCTGAAAGTAAAGAAGTCCATCCTTGATTGTCAGTAGGTGCGGAAAGTGGGAGAGATGGGGTTTAGGCAACGAAGTATTATTTAGATCTTGTATTTTTTAGGATTTTCGATTATCTCCATAAATTTTCATATTCATTAGATTTTTCACTATAATCTTCTCATAAAGTTATTGTGAGTGCCATATGCTTACAATCTATTACAATCTATAAATTTAGGGTCCACGACTTGTGGATGTTTTGATCGTGGCTCTAATGGTGCATTTAAGAATCGTGTCTTTCTGTATAAAAGGAACAAACAATATGCTTTCTAATGTTTTGATTGTTAGAATTAAGAGTAAAAAAGATTTTAGATTTTAGATTTTTAATTTTTTAATTTTATTCTTATCAGAAGAATGCAATTACAAAGAAGAAAGTGCAGTTAAAAAGCTGCAAGAAGAAACTGTACAAAACGGATCAGCAGAAGAAACATTACAAATCGTAGAGCTGTATGGACATCCATAGCTTTATACAAACTGAAAAAATGGACTAAAACCAAGAGCTATACCAACTACCCTTTTACATAGCAGCTGCTTAACCAGCTGAAATATTACAAGATTGAAACAAGACATAGAGCTGTACAAAATTTCGTAGCACTATATAAACTGAAAAAAAGATCTTAAACCTTGAGCTATACAAACTTCTTTTTTGCTCAACATTTTTTCAACTTGCAACTTGATTTGTTAGTAAAACAAGGCAGGAAGATAATAAATTATATCAGAGTAAAGCCTTAAAAATACAACTTCTTGATGATCATTATTGTTAGTAAAAACAGCTTTACATCTGTTTCTTCATATATGCAACAAAATTACATGTCTCACACCATCAACAATAACATTATCATAAAGACTAGCTCCAAGAAGAGCTTCTTTTCAACTTAGTTTGTGATTGAAGATAGTAGAGAAGTTATTGAACATAGAATTCCACTGTTTTGCAGTTCCAAAAAATATGCTTCATATTTTCATGTTTGTGACAAAGATGACAATTAGTTGGTTGGATCATAATACATTTTAACCTGTCCCCAACGGGCAGTTTAAAGTGTAGTATCTTTTAGACAATTAATTGAGCATTTAAATTAACTTTAGATCTCCAAACTTGAGCAGACAATTTTGAACAAAACTTCTCATTGAACTTGCAATTCCATTTGTAATTCAAACGGGACTTCAAGGATATATTAAGAAGCAGTTGCAAGTATATCTTTTTTAAAGGGAACAATAAAAAGGGATAAGAAGACATCCATAATCAGTCTTTGAAAAAGTTGCATTGAATGAGAGTATAAAGTTTCATAGACAACTCCAATGGCACCAAAAACTCCACAAAGATCAAGAAATCTTTGTGTTTGTTGCTAAGATTGAAATGATGTTTAACCATATTCCATGGTAACCAACACATTAATTGGAAATCCCACAATTCTCCAACATTACACTCTTTTTTTGAACAAGGGATATGAATGCTTTGGGAAGCTTAAAGCAAGGGGTTGTTTGTAATAAAGGGTATGCTTGTTCCACCAAATAGAAGTAGAAAAGTTGAAACCGTGTTGAAAGGATTCTCCTCTCCATTTTAAGAGATGGCGAACATTTTGCTAGGCCTTCTAGATAGATTGAAGGGGGACAAAAGCCTTAATGGAGAAAAATGAAGCATGAATAATTTTGTCTAACTAGCCCACTTGTTGCCATTTGCCTTTTGTTGAAGCATGATTAATCCAATATCGAATAAGGATCTTCCATGGTTCATACCCTTTAACAACTCTAATAATCCATTTGGCAACCAAACAAATCCCTTGAGTCCTTGGATCTATGAGAACCAAACCACCTCTATGTTTTCGCTGAGTACAATGGGACCATGATGTGGATATATATCTTGGGTTACCATCCCATTTAGCCCGTAGAAATCCTTGAATAATTTTGATTAAGTCCTCACACTTTTTTAGAAGACATCCAACACAAAGAGTAGTAAACATGAGTAACAAAAAAACTTTTGTTAACAACTTGAATTTTACTAGCCAAGGAAAGGAATTTATACCCCCAACTAAAGAGTTTATGCTTGAGTCTCTTAAGATACCAATTCCACATATCACAATGAGAAACCTCAATACCAAGGGAACTCCAAGGCACCTCATAATTTCTCCATGTTTGATTTGTTTCCATTCTTTGGGAATCCATTGGGGGATAGGCCTAGCTTGAACCATTAAATTTTTTTTTTTGTTATTAGCCAATTTAGATCTTGAAATTTCGCAATAAAGCTCCAAAATTTCCATCATATTAGAAATATTCGTTTCAAGATTCTATAAAAATAACAAATTGCCACTAGCATAATTAGAGTTAATAACAACATTGTGAAGAATGGAAACTCCTAATATGAGTTGCTTGTTAATAGCACTTTGAAGAAGATAACCTAATGCATCATCCATAAGAGCATATAGGTAAGGAGCTAGAGGACATCCTTGGCGAATGGATCTTTGTAAGGGAAAAAGATTAGACATCATGTTATTGATAATAATTTGAGCATTAGCATCATGGAACAACATTTGAATGTGAACGAATTTTAGGACCGAAACCCAACCATTGAAGCATATTAATAATAAAGCTCCAACGAATTCTATCATAAGCTCTATCAAAATCAAGTTTAATTAATATAGCATTTTGGCATGTATGTTGTGCCCATTCATAGGTTTCCCATGCTAACATAAGATTGTCAATAATATATTTGTTAGCAATAAAATCTATTTGCTCTGTTCTAACAATTCCTTGCACAATTGGTTTTATTCCTTGAACTCACCTTCTTGCAAAATCTTGGTCAATTTAAAAATCATAAAACTCTTCATCTCATCTTGAGTCCTTCTCTTGTTTCTTGGAGTTGGCAGGGCTGGACATTGTAAGCACTTCTCTATGAGCTTTACAACCCAGTCTACTACCTCTAGACACATAGTAAGAAGAAGCTTGAGGCCTACCATACCCCCTGACAGGTATAGTTCTACTAGATTTGATCCAATGTTTTTTGGGAATCCTAATCCTGCTGGCTCTTAGTCGATATTTAGAGGTTCTTCTCCTTCAAATTCCCCTCCAGTGTCTCCATCCTCTGAAGATTATGAAACTGATCTTAGGGTCCCCTTTGAGCAAGTTCAATCTTTGGAGGAAAGTCTTAAGGACTTCAAAGGTTTCCTAAATCGTGGTAACCTATATACTCAAGATGCTCCTGTTGTTAGTAATATGAGAAACTTATCTTAGATTGTAAGGGCCTTGAGTTACTTCGTGTGGTAACCAATATAGTCGAGACTCATGTACTCTCGTACATGTCAATCTTGAGTCATCCTTGTGATACCTAATCAAATATCACTGGTACTTAGTTGAATTTCTGATGCATGAGTTATCCATGCATATGGTGGACACTAATCCTTCTATACCTCCCATAACTTCTATTGATAATGCAAATGTTGTGTTTGTGCCCCCTGTTAATCCTGAAGGTAACGTATCGCACACTCCTTTGGGTATAACATTCCTCCACTCAGATACACACCTCAAATGTCTATCGCCATGGCTAATCAACCTCCTCCGCCACTCAATCCCATATTAAACTCCTTGTTGCAAAACATGGGTCAGATGCAATCTCAACTTGCTAACTTAATTAATGCTGCCACACAATCCACTCTCACTCCATACTATCATCATAGTCCTCTTAAACATCTTGGATGCTCCCATGCCCTAAGGGATCGAGGTGCTGAAACTCAAAAAGTACAACGGTAAGGGAGAACCAAGACACATTCAAATTCCTTTATCGCTCTATGTAGTGACTTTCTGCATCAGGATCATTTGCTAGTGGAATTATCCCCGTGATCCCTTAAGTAGATCATGTTGGAGTAGTTTTTCTCATTGCCTGACAATTCTATATTTTATTTTGATCAACTCATAAATCAATTCTTGCAACGGTTCCAAGTGAACATTGGCTCTAAGGTCACCATTACCAACCATTGTTGACCTTGTCCATTGTAAGCAACAACCCAACAAGAAGTTAACTGATTTCATTTCTCGTTATCAATCCATTTCTTCCCAAATCCCATATACCCTGCCTAACCATGACATCCAGAGGATGTTCATGGGTAGTCTTCAGTCGACACTAAGGGAACGAGTTTTCCTAATGAAATATCCTTCCTTTGCTCATTTGTGTATTGCATTGAGAGATTATCAACAAACATTAGCTCAATATGGGGCTTCAATCTCATCCTCACGTCCTGATGGTTTTGGGGGCGCATCTTCTTCTAAATGGTCAAAAAGAAACAAGGTGATAGCTAATGTAGTAGTTGTCCCTCAAACTAATGAAAACAACACACTTGGGTCACAATGAAATTGGGTCTTCACAAAGCTATCCGATTTTGACTCAAGTATACTCCAAAAAATATCAAAAGATAATTAATCACCCTTCTAGAAATGAGATATTTGCTTGATAACAAGCCATATCCTAGTTGGTATGACAGGTTTAAATTCTTCTAATACCATCGAGTGCCCAAACATGACACCAAGGGTTGTGTGCCCTAGAGACATGTGATTTAGGACCACATAGACAACCGTAACATCCACCTTGATAGTAAAAATTAGAACCCTAATAAGTTTGTTGCTAAATCCAACAACCAATTACAAATCTACACGAATCCCTTCTCACCTCATTTTTCCAACTTTATCACTACTTCTATGCCATTTGATGATGTTGCATATGTGAACATGGTGTCTATCACTCCCATCTCCCCTCTGATTCAGAAGGATAAGATACCAGACATCTTTTACACCCAATGACTTACCCTACCATGGAGAGTACACTCCTCTCTATATTCCCGCTCAAGTCAATAGTAACGTCACTGGTGTTATGGTTGACCCTGCTAGCATGGCCAATGTTGTTATTGAGGAGACACTCTTCGTCAATGGTTTGCATAGGGTGAGATACAAGAAGTGAAATACTACCATCAATACACATGATGGTTTTTGTCTATCCCCTTTGGGGTCCATTTCTTTGTTGGTCCTTGTAGTACCTAAATTTATCTTTATGCCATTTTTTTTATACCGAAGTCTGACTTGTTTAGAGTGAAGCTAGGCATTCTATGGCTAGTTTCCATGAATGCAATCACTTTGATTTTCCACGTGTCTAAAGTTTCCTCATGAGGGCATGGTGCAAACTATTGAGGATACTGGGTACAAAGTGCTAGTGTCACGTGGGGGTTTCTCTCTCGACCACTTTTGACTTTCTCTGGTGGGACCCATGCTGCCCCAAGGTGACTTGTTATATAAAGCATATTATAGATACAAGACTGGGAGCTCAGTGCCTGACTCGATCCCACCATCTCCTCCAATCCACTCTCAGCCTACTCTTGTGCAACAATGCACTTTGTCTTCCAAGACTTCTTCATTGAGGGCTAAAGACAAACACACTCTCTTGAGTAGACCTTCCCATTCTTCCAAGACCTTGCAACCTCCAGTGGTGCCTTCCATTCCTTCAACTGTGCCTAGCACAAGAAAAAGAAAGTCCCCCAGATTAATGAAGTCTAAATCTCATGTCTTCTATCTTCCCATCCTTCTTGATATCCATCACCCTACTATATACAATTGTTGAAAAATGAGGTGTTTTCTTAGCTTAATACTCTGTAAAACTTTAATATTGCTGATCTAAGTACGCTTTTTCTTTGTTACATATATTCTTTATGGGTGATTATCTTGATTAATTCATTTTACTATTGTAGAATGTAGAGAGAAGTTGATAGAAGAACTAGATAGGATATTAGAAAGATTACACAAGATATAATGTGGAGAAACCCTTTCGGGAAAAAAATCCACCAAGAATTATTCTATTATTCAATCTCTGAAATACAATAGCTCCAATTCTTGCTTGAGAATACTTCTTCTGTCTTTACCAATCTTTTTCACACCTGCAAATAACAATTATGAAAACTCTCTTCAACTTGAATGAGATATAGAGACAATATGCAACCTGGTAATCTCCAAATGGTGATAATTACAATGCACAAGCTCAAGCCCTTGAAAAGGTACGCCATATTGCTTCAAGTTGAGTTATTCTGTGAAGACTAAAGCTTACAACATGTGCTTCATGCATTTGGGCATCCCAAACTGAAGCTACAACTTCTCCTTCACTTCAGTGATAATTTCAAAGCTCTTCCTCAAAGTTGGCACCCTTAAGTAATCCTACTTAAGTAAGCCTTAAGAAATATCTTATCATGCATGAGAGGTAAAATCCAAGAGAAGCATCTTGAAACCCAAGAGTTGACTCAAGTGATTTCACAGTGTGAAACATTTACTCCAGCACCATTCATGCAAGGAATGGAGTCATCCCTGATGGCTGGAGGTAGTCCACATTGTTGTCCTTTACAACTCAATGTTGTGGCCATGCATTCCAAGTTAAGCGGTGGCAACTAATGTTACCGATTTTCACTGCGGGCTCAATCGGTGGTCTATGTTTTTCAAAGTGTTCGCAGAAGGCCAAATGGAGGAACATTTGCATCAAGGAGTTAAATCAGCCCACATCGTGATGCTATTATTTCACAACGAAGTCTATTGGAAGGCCTGCTTTAGTCATATTTGGCATGAAACTCCTGAGGAAGAAAGTCAATGAGACCAGTTGGATGTCTTGCCGACTAGCAGTATGGTTCTATTCATTTGAATACCGGTTGCTTTAGTATTCCAGTTACCATGAGTTTTTGTATCTCCTTGGAAAGTCTTGCAGTGATGAAGTCTAGAGTGAAAGGTTGTGCATTGGGGAAATGTCGCCGATAGAGAGGTGCTCCTAGATTTGTAATCATCTCCCGCAGCTGAGTGAGGTCATGAAGCAAAATGAGTCAGTGTAATGGTTTTCCTTGGTGCTTGACCTCTGACCCGGTATAAATGGAGCTCGTCTCGCCGAGTGCATGGAGTAAGGAATTATCCTAAGCCAAAAGGTTGAGTTAAAGGAATTAAGAAGTCTTCAGAGCTTCATTTGCGATCTGCCGAAGATAAGAGTGATATGGTAAAGTCTAGCCCATTTGAAGGGTGATGCCATGCGATGGTTCACAGAATATATGGCTTAGAGTAAGACTCACGGTAGAGATGGTTTGTCTTAGATTATGACCTCCTTAAGGCCAAGTGATGTCTTGCCGAATGCAGATGTTTTGCCAACGGAGGAACACATCGGTATGACTCTTAAGAGCTCGCTATGATGTCTGGCCGATAGCGATAGTCTTGCCAATGAGCTTGGGATATCGATATGACCCTGCCCGCTCGGTATGACCTCTTGCTGATAGTTCTAGGTTATGCCGATTGCTGCTGTAAAGTATAATCGCATCGGGGAGACATGACTAGTGTCTCACCGACATGCGAATCTGCGAGAATAACTTTTGATTGTCTAAGGATCCCACGTGGTATCTGTTCAACCAATCAGAGGAGGCTGAAGGTGAACCATGGCAGTTTGACCGTGTGATGAATATCAACAAGCTGTATGTAGGATGGATCTACTCTGTGATCAAAGATGATGATCGACTCTAATGAAACTCTCGAGGTTGGACACGTGGGATGCACATTGAATGCATTAACTTCATTCCAAAAGATCTGAGGGTCGACGTGTTCAGGAACCGACTCATTTTTTGTAAACCCTAGGGCAGGAGGCTGACACTTTTTAGTATATATGGCATTTTTGCCTCTTTGTAAAGGAGTTCTTATGCTTTTCAAAAGTTTGTGACTTTGGCAGTCCTTTCTCAGATTAGCACACTTTTGTAACTCATTTGGAGCATAATATACAAAGTTTACCTTGGTCACTGTTGATGATTCAAAATTACCATCTTATTCTTGCAAAGTGTTGAGCATTTCAGGTTAATGATCAAGTTATTTTGTGAATTTCTTCTATTCCCTTATAACTTTATCTTTTTTTTTCATGCCTTCCTTTGCAAAAGTATCATTATATGAATCACAAACTGTGTTCACATAATCACACATGGATTCTAATATGTGAAAATATTTTCCTTTCTTGAAAAAGTGTGTGAATCAAACCTATTTGTGAAACATTAATGCAAAGCTTACAAAATTTTGATGTGTAATCTTATGTTCATTGTCAATTTTCAAGTGTAAATCAAAGTATTCCATTGCTCTTATCAGTTCGGTGTATCACCATAGTATTTAATTTTCATTTTTATGCACTCCTTCTTCCTTTTCCTTACGAAGATTACTAGTTAAGTGATATTACCAGTTAGGAGCCGGCCTTATCCGGAGGTTCATTTCAACTCTAGGTGACCCACAGCCTTGAAATGATCCCATGTTTCTCTAGAAAGCTTAGTTTTTCATAACTTTGCATAGGGTGCATTTCTAGGAGATAACAACTAACATACAACTAAAACTAACTAAAGACAACCGAACCATAACTAAACTAAATTGAACTGAACACAGTGGATAGGGAGCTCTTTCGGGGGTCTTGTGACCTTTTGGGAAGTTTGCGTGGCGTTTCAGGAGCTTGGAGCCAGTCTCCTATTTTTTAGGAAGGGACTGATAGTTCACTTGTGACCACCCAGAGCTTGTGGAGCTTGGTAGGGGTCCTTATGAACCATTTTAGATGATTAGAGACAGTTTCCTATTTTTGAGGGGAATCCCTACTTTTTAGGAGGAGATTACAGTTGGCCTGCTTTGTTTAGACCACCTTAAGATCAGTTGCAACATCAATTTCCAGATGGAGTGATCGAGTGATGGTCTCAGCATGAAAGAAAGTAAAGTGATTAATTCTTAAGTCACTTTATAATATTTGAATAAAGTGATTATTTAAATGATACTTTATTATTAAAGGTGATATAAGGGTTAAATGAAAATTAATAAAGTGATCTATTTAATGATGCTTTATTAATTTGTTATATTAAAAGGGAGACATAAGGACTTTATTAAAAAGGGATTTAAATGATTTTAAAGTATACTTTATAATATGAAGTGTCATTTTAAAAGGGGAGATATAAGTAATTTTTAAAGTATACGTTGTAAGGAAAGCAAAGGTGCAGAAACACTTTCCTAACGTCAAATCCATAGGGAAGAATGCAATGCAGGGCTTTTAATTTTCAAATTTCAATCTAATTAAGACACACATGAAAGATTTACAGAAATAGAGAAGATACTCAAAGACAATGAACAACAGATTTACGTGGGAAAACCCTATCGGGGAAAAACCCACCACACCAAGCTGAAACTCTTTGTATTACAGTAACAACAGATTACATACAAATTAGAGATACAACTCTCTGGTGTTAGTCACAGTAGCTTTACTCATTGTTCGTCAATTACAGACAATGCTCTCATTACCTCCGATTCAACTCACTGTTCCTATCAAATCAGAATCATTCTACTTTTATTTTATTCACATTCTGATTTTGTCTTCTGTGCATCCTTATCCGCCATTGCCAAACATAGACAGTTTCCTTTCAAGCAATTGATTTTTCCTTGCATGCAGTTCAACTCCAGTGTAGCACTGTTGCAAAAAACCAACTGCCAATCATTCGAGTTTTGCTTCCTTTGATTGGTCCACGAGATGCCACATAGGATGGTCATACGGTCAAAGGCATTCAAACTTTGTTGGCATATCAGTGAGACACTAACAGTGTCTCCCCGATGCCACAGTCTTCATATCGATATTGCCATAGCTTCCATGAGTTGTCAAGACGTTATAACGAGCGCCATGAGTCATACTGAATCTACCGATAACTATTTCATTTCTATCGGCAAGAGGTTCCTCCATTGGCAAGACGTTTTACCAATGCTCACAAAGCATATCGATTTCCACTTTCCCATCGGCAAGACTTCCCATTCGCCAAAAGGTTTCGTCGAGTCTCCTCAGGTTTCACCGAAGTATCGTGATCGGCCAAGACATTCATCTTTTAAGACTTCACCTTTCGAACACAGCAAGAGTCTTTACAGGAGTTAGCAAGACTTATATCCTTCAGCGAGACCTTTCATGGCGCCCGCTATCTTCCACGAGTCGGCAAGACGGTGACCTTCACCAAGACCTCATACCGGCCGAACATGTCATACCGAAGCGCCCAAGAGTCGGCGAGACTTATTGCCTCTACCAAGACCTTATACTGAGGTCTTTTTGTCACCGCGAAGGCACCAAGTGAATACTCCCTTTGGTGAGACCTTTCTTCATCGCTAGGACATCTCACCGAAACCTCCACCGTTGGCGAGACTTTCCATTCTCGTTGAGAGATATCCCCGAGACCCTTGTGTTAGCCCGATAGCTATATGCTATCGGTGAGACATTCACCATTTGCTAGGACCTCTCCCCGACACCCGTGAGATAGCCCGATAAGATCAAACTGTCACCCAGAGAACTTCATTCGACAAAAGGTCACGCCAAATGCTCCTAGTTATAGCGATAGACTTCATTCGGCCAAGACATCAACTCTGTCTGCGTGACGCTGATCTTTTTTCAAAGGCATATTTAGAGCGGTTAGTTGTAGGAACGCGGAACAATGTCCGCAGTGAATTTTTCCTTCAAAGGAGTTCCGTAAGCCGATGAAGTTAGAGGCACATATTCAGCATACTTTATATTATTAGGATTTAGTAAAAGCCAAATTAAAAGTAAAAATTGAATAAAATGGATTTTAAAGTGAAATTGAGGTGAAATATAAAAAGGAATTTTGGAATTCATTTCATTCATTCATTCATTGTTGAAGAAGAAGAATTTGGCTAAGGGTTTTGTTGAAGATTAGAGAGTCAGAAAATCTCAAGCTTTTTGAGGATGTCACCCCTCAGGAAGAAAAGTTTAAAAACTTCATTCAAAGGTTGTGCTTGTACTTCAAAGATTTACAAGAACGCTTCAAAGCTAGGATTTGAAGAATTTATCAGGACTTTGATAATTTATTGAATACTTGAAAGGTAAGGGTTTGAATAATATTACAAATCAAAAGTATTCTTTATGTGGAGAACAAAAACTCTAGGCACTAGGGTTTGGAAGCATTTTGAGTGAAAACTTGGCTTTTGGATAGATTGCGGAGAGGCGAATCTATCATATTTATGAGTCCTGGTGATTATTTTGTGGTTGTTGTGTATGTCTGGGCAATGTAGAAGTCATCTTAGGAGGTTGTGGGACTATATTCAAACTTGGAGTCTATTCTAGAGCCGCATACAAAGCAACACTATCATTGGAATCACCTACAATAGCAATAGATTGGAATTTATGTCATGAAATACCATTACTTTATGTAGTGTGCATTGCTAATAGTAATAAGAAAATTCTATAGTTTACTGACAAAGTAGATTGTAATCTCTCTAGTTGGAACTGCCCATTGGAAACACAATTGTATGCATTGATGAATATGGGTATTTTGATATTCCAATGTAATTATGTATGCCTGATATATACCTTAGAAACTTGTTGATGCTTAGTAATATCATTGTCAATGGTTATTTGTGCCAATTCAATGTATTGAAAGAATATATAATCAATAGATATAATTTGGTGCATGGAAAAACTCTTGTTGCTCTTATTGTATTTCATTTGTAATTTCTGTAACCCTTGAAACACCCAGTTTAGTATGTTCCAAAGTGTTTGATAAAATAGCTCATATCATAAATATAAAAATATGAGCTAAATTGCAATAGAGATTTTTCCATTTGGGGTTAGACACTTCAGTGGTATCAAAGAATAGTTTTCTTGCCATCCTGTTGGGTACTAGATCTCAGTTGTAATTGATTGCTGGTTTGGTAAAAATGAAGTCTATGCAAGAACTCATGGAAAAATTGATGGAGGTATTTCAAGAATTTATACATCCAAAAAAATTAGACCCTTTGTTTGCGCAGGGGAGGAAAGCAAACACTAATGCACATAATTTTACCAGTATAGAGGACAAAGAAGAGGTTGGAAAGGAATTACAGGTGACTGAAAGGGTAGTAGATGGACATGATGCTACAAATATTGAGGTTGAAACTAATCCCTCAAATGAAGTAGAATACATTGATATCTGCAATATTGTTGAGGAGGAACAATCAATAGATTTGAGTTTCACTAAATCAACAAGAAAGGATCCAAAGAATGATTTTCACAATGTTAAGGAAAGAGAACCACTTGATGCTTCCACAATAGAGGTGTGCAAATTTTTTTATGTTGGTGATGTAAAGATTGTATTTGATAAGCTTTGTGGGGCCCCATTACCCTTACAAGAAGAAATACATGAAACATCTACACAGGAGGTGAATATGAGTCCCTTTGACATGGAGCATGTTGGTTTAGATAAACCTTATGGAAGCATGGATTCTATTGGTGCTCTTTTGAATGATTGTAATGCCATCTTCCCTTTAATGCTTGAAGATTGCAAAGCATCTACAAATGAGAAAGATGGTTTTGATACAAATGAAGAGCACCTAAAGTTGGAAGAAGACACTACAAATAGGTATGATGTAACTTTTGATTTTTTGTTTCATGAAAATAGTTATACTACCGAGCATAACCATGAGAGAGATGCTATGGAACATGAGGAAATTGATGTTGAAGGATCTTCTAATGTTGGCACTTGAGATATGAGTGTCAAAAATGAGGAATGCATGGGGAATTCAGGCCACAACAAGTCTAATTTTGTATATTAGACCTTGGAAGATGTGAACAAGATACAAGTGTTGTGTGAGGGATTTAAAATTGAAGTGATTGATGATGAGAATTCCTTACATTATGATAGTAGCTTGACATAACCCCAGGATGACATTTTCAGCGCTCATGGAGTTGTTATCAACCTTGAAAACAAATAAGATTTTATGTTGCATGACATTGTTCCTAAATTAGAAAATTTGTGTAAGATTGATGGGTCGCAAGATAGTTCTTTGGATGTACATGCATCTATTCTAGAAGAGGAAATGTGCAATGAGGATGTCAAATCAACATCCTCTAATATTTCATTTGAGCAATACTATGAGGTTCATAACACTAGTTCTTATGATGAGGGTGTGTGCAATGTTGATGGTGCACATGATGATGTTTTCCAATCGGTTAATGATGGTTATTCAACATCCTATCATAGTGTTGATTACAAATTATAAATTTTGTGTGGAAATGATGTCTCAGGGGTCTCATCATTTAGTAAAGAAATTGAAGGTGAATGAAGGTATGATTTCTACAGCCATAAAACACTTTGATGTTGCTTAGCAGTTGATGGAAAACTATTGTTGGAGGACTCCAGTCACACATGAGCACTTTGATGGTGAACTTTCCCTTGTAGAATTTTAGGCACTCAGAGAAGCGTTGGGAGTAATGAAAACTAATTATCTATAACTACTAGTAGATAGAGATCATCTTCTCATGCTTGATGGGATTTATTATGATGCACTAAAAGGGAAAGAAGAGGAGGTTGATGAGATCACTCATGAGCTTAAGGTCACCATGGAATCTTTGAAGAACACTCAAATGACACTTCAAGAGTCAAAGACTCAGATAGACAAGCTTACAGTGGATTTGAGCTTAGCGCAGTCATCAACACCCACATCTAACATTCAACTATCTATGATAACCCTCAGTGATGAACATACATCCACAAATTGTGGGAATATGCATATTGAGGATGTGGAAACATCCATTTCATTTACACGTGCAAGTGACACCAATGGGATGAGTGCATTAGATGAACATAATAGGGGATAGTATGTCGCAGTAGGTGTCCCTAAGGGAAAACACTTTACAGGTGATGTAGGACCAAGTCTCTACATTGGGGGTGTGGAGAATCTTATTGAAAGGTCTTGTGATGAAGAGGTGGATTTTTTTGGGAGTTGTGTGATCGATCATGATGCTGATCTATCTTCCTTATAGGAGGTTTCAAAATTTCATGAGCTTGTAGATTGGTATGATTTTGAGATTTCCGAGGTTATACACAACTTACATCACAAGGATCATGAGACATCTTTGTGGGAGATCCAATTGAGGGCTCAAGATTCACATCATCCATTGTGGGATGGAGTGTCTCCATCTTTGGAAGATGGAACCAAAAACTGTGGGTATTCGACTTTGTTACTTTTAGATGGTTATCTACAGGGCCAGGGACTAGGTTTTCATCATGTAGATATGCCCTTAGCAGAGTTTGCAACTTCCTGGTCTCAAGAATTTTTGTTGGAGACATGGCTATAGGGAAGTTGCGGTTTCAGTGAGCATGATGGCATTGTTAGTCCAGTCCGTAGTGATGGATTTATACTCCATAAGTTGGTGAGGGACAACTATTTTATTTATTTGGATGAGGGTTTTATTCATAAATTTTGGAGGACAACAACTATACTTGAGCTTGGAGGAGAGTTGCATCATCTCCTTGTCACGAGTGATCAACATAGAGGTTATATTTCATCACCTTATGAACATGGTGGTATTATTTGCATTCCCATAGGTCAAACTTGCAGTCCTAAGGGTGCTAATCTATTCCATATCAACAACCTAAGAGGAGTAGTTGTACTTATTTTGGCACCTATGAGGGATATTCATCACATCCATGAGAGGTTAACTGAGGTTGGGAAGAGGCGTTATGATGCTGGTACTTCGAGTTACTTCCATCTCCTCATGATCGATGGATGTGAGGTTCTGGTGTGTTGGGATCGAGGTGGTAACAAGTTTGGCAAATTAGTTGGGTTGGATTCCGATGTGTTGCTTCACCACTTTTAGTATGGTGAAGATTAGATCAGTGTAGCACAATGGAAGTCAGCGGGTGATGTGTATGGAAAACTTCCATTTTGGTTATGGGATCCAGGGATTCTTCAACATTTCTTTAGCAAGCACTAGATTTCTCCATGTTTCTACAAACACTTCTTGCAACGAGCTCATCTATAAATTTTAGAGGAAGATCCATTGTTGTAGCACTGGTTCTTCTCTTTGGGAAGCTGCTATCATCTTGGAGATTTCTTGGTGCTCCTTCACTGCACCAACAAGCTTCACTTTTGGTGTTCGTACGAAGTGACTCTTCAAGAATCTTTCCTTAGCATTCTTGTCTCTGTCTTTGTTAGCATATGATTTTCTTCATCTTTTCACATCTATATTTTTCATTATCTTGTCTAAGGGTTGTTTGTGGAGGCGAAAACACCAATATGGAGGTTTGACTAAGGCAATCTCCTAAAAATCCACCAACATTTTCTCTTTGGTATTATGTGTGTAGGTGCAGGTGGGAGGACTCTTTTGAAGCGAGCTCGAACATCATCAAACACTCTCAATGCAATCTTGAACCTTTCCACATTCTTTTCATCTCACTTTCCTTCAATATATTTACTTTAGCACCTTTATTCTTGTACAATCGTATTTTACATCTTTTTACATTTGAAAACTTGCACAAAGTATTTCTGTGTCTTTTTGTGACGTCTCCAATTTTCTATCCTTATGAGACTCCAATGTGACCACACTATCATTTGACAACCGCATTGTCACGTCTTGGATAGAGAGCTTGTTGAGTTGTCTAGGAGACCTTAATACCTTGTTCTGTCAGTTTCTTATGTCTAAAAGTTCTAAATAATTTATATAATTCACTAAAATTCACACTCCTATCCTAGTTCACTTGAGTCATTCCAACTGAGGTAGGGGAGAGATAGTTTTCCCCATGAGATCTCATCATCTTGAGGTTGGCGAATTCCCTCCTCTACAATACCTTCATTTTTCCTTTATGCAATTATGTTCATATCATCATAATAAATGTTCTTGTGTAGTTGGTTAGGCTTTGTTCTAGTGAGAAATTTTGGGTCCAAGTGTAGATTGGACACTATTATAACATATTCAATTTTCTTATCTTTAATTATGATTAATCCTATTAATAATACCTCTAGGAACACCCTCGGGTCTAACAGAGCTCAAAGTGAAGGAAAAATCATCCATTCTCAACAATTGGCCTTAAATCACTCATATTCTACTGATGAGCTTATCAATCCTCCTTTAGGATGACATTTCCTTGACCTTGAAGTGCATTGATTCCTCTAAGAGTGTGAGAAACAATTTTGAGACCTAACAATGTCTTTTATGGTGGTTTTGTTTTGCCATGTATTATCTTTTCTATCCTTCATGAAGAGTTTGTTAGTTCTCATCCTTTTGTTTCGAATAGCCATAAAATTTGTCCATGACCTTCAAAAAGATATTATAGTCTATTATATATTGATGTGTACACACCTAGTGAGCTACTACTTAGTGATGGTGGTTAAAATTCCTTTATATGACGTAGTTGTACCTTAAGATAACACTCCTAAACATCATGATATTATTTTACCCATAGAGTTATGCTATTTAGATGATATAACTCCTATCATACACAATTATGTGATGCATGTTGATCAATCTTTTACATATCATGTTTATTATATTGATATTTATGCCTTCCATGATGATGTTATACCCTATGAAGGTACATATTTATCTCTTCATGTGGATGTTTGTGATACTTTTTACACTTTCTTACTCTACACTATATGGTGATATAATGAGCCTTAGTGAAGGACTATTGCATAATGATAATGATGGTTATACATATGTTTCTTTACTTTGAAATATTTTTTACTAATTATGAGAATTTAGGTGATGATATTTTATTGATTAAAGAATTTAGATTACATTTGAGTGAAAAAGGTTTCCAATATTTTGATTTATTTAATTTTCCTTACACTTATTTTACAGATTTGGCCGATGCCTTAATTGCTTATTTTTCTATCCCTAGTCTACATGAGGATCATGTGAATCTATAAATTCCTTTTCATGTTGTATCTCTTGATTTTAATTCATATTCTATCCATAATGATTATGTGTGTACAATATCTACTTTTCATTGAGGATCATGTGAATCTAGAAATTCCTTTTCATGTTGTATCTCTTGATTTTAATTCATATTCTATCCATAATGATTATGTGTGTACAATATCTACTTTTCATGCCACCCTTAGTTCACATGATTATAACATAGTGGGCCATACACATCAAAGATTAGTAAGAATCCAAGATGTTATGTTTCCACAACCTAATTTTCCAGCTAACACTCTTAACTAACCTACTATGCCTAAGCTTACATCCAAATCATATAAGGAGTTTGATATTACTCAATAATTGTCAAATACATAAGCCAATATATCACTTTGGGACTTAACATATAATTTCCTTTTTACAAAGATATCAAGAAAAAATCCTTAGAGAAGATACAAATTAGTTTTGATTCAACTTTGTGATTGGTTGTATCTGTAGGCACCTAAATTTGGACACTTAATTTATCCAAATTTATCCCTTTTCGTCTAAGCATCCCTTTATCCGCATTAATTAATTAATACTGCTATTATTTAATTAATATCTTTAATTCTGCCAAATCCCTAAGGTATTTAATCAATAATACCTTATCTCTTTAATCCTCCTTCCATCAATTGAATTAAATAAATATGTCCATTTATTTAATTCCCTTCATGTCACATTCTCCATCTTTTATTATCTAATCTTAATCCTTCTTCTAATCCCATCATTAGGATGTGCACATGCCTAATCCTTGATTAGGATGTGTCACATCCTCCAACTTTTGCAAGTTGGCCTCTAATCTCTCTTAGCCACCTAACCCTCCTCTAATCCTTCATTACTCTTCCCCATGTGATCTTTGACTTGTCACATCAAGTCACATGTGAAATCTAACTCTCTCCTAATCTTCATTAATTAATCTAATCAAGTACTTGCACAATCCTAACCACTTAATTGAGTCAACCCTATTAAAGGCTTTCTCCTTTTGGGCAAGGCACTCCACTTCCCAATGTGAATTTTA